>JBBPNW010000330.1:0-19715 GCA_038091115.1 Rubroboletus rhodosanguineus
CTCGCCCCTGTGTCATTGATCCCGTCAGTGATTAGTCTGAGTTTTCCGCAGAAATCTAGATTACCAGGGAGAGAAGAGGCGCGGGCTTGCGATGTAACTTTTGGCTTCGAAGAGGTCGACCCTTCGGGACGACCACGCGCACGTCGTGGGGGACCTATGTAGAGCTCTGGAAAGTCTGCTGAACGGGTCAGAGTTCGCTGTTCCTGAGCAAGGGATATCGAGCTTGTCCCAGCGGCTTGGGGAGGGTGAGGAGGATTCGGAAGCTGAGATAGGCCAGGCGCTGATATTGAGCGCAATGGGGGGTACGGGTGGAATATAGGTTTGGGCATGCGCTTGGTCTGGTACGAAAAAGAAATGTTATGAGCGTTTATGAAACAGGACAAATCGGTCGGGACAAGGCTGTGGCGGAACATGGAAGTAAACGAAACCCACCTCTCGAAGGGCAAAAACAACTTCGAGCGCCGAGGATGCATGCGGAATCATCGTACCAGTGACAAAGACATTCGTCGAATCGTTCGACTCAAGAGCCCAGGACATAAGTCCAAGGGCAACCGCCACGCCACGAGGTGAGCCGGTATGGTGGGGTGCATGTACCAGACCCGCAGGTAGGGGCTGTGCTTCTAGGGGATCGAGGACATAGAGAGAGAAGTCTCGTGCGGGGTCCTGCAAGAGTTCAGGACTGCCGTAGTGTGAGAAACCTCCTGGTGGAAAGGGCGGTATCAGAGTCAGCACTTACCTGGAATCACAGACCGCCACAAGGCATGCCTTCAGTGGGGTTCGTGCATAGGCAGGTTCATTCTTAGCATACTGTGCTGTGGTCTCAGTGCATGTGATCGCTGGGACTTGCGATGAAGACTTGGCCAAAATATATTGCGGATTGTTGTTAACCGTGTACAACACACGCACTGTTCCACAAGCATTCATTGAAGTCAGCAAGAACCAGGATATCGATCCCCCCAACTGACACTCACGAAAAGCTGGTAGTGTTCTGTCTTCCATTCAATCGAATCTAGGCGATAAGTAGAGCAATTGATATCACAATGTTCGTCATTTAAGTTTGACTTGGAGGATATCTCAAACAAGGTTGTTGTTGAACGCGTGGAATTTCCTGAGTCTGATACGACGCGGCTGTCACATGTGACATAACGCGTTCCGTTCTGTGTCACGTGCATGGTCGGACCTGCTGACCACGCTGCTGCGGACAAATCACTCGTGCCCATTACTTAACTTCACTCATACCCAATAAGCCTATCGATGCCATGGGTTGCCTTCAATCCAGCAATATCTCCGCATCAGTTACGTATGGACTTGGTTCGCCGGAAACCGCTCAATCGGTCAAGTTGACTGCACTGAATTAATGATGTTAAGGGCCTGGCCTGGCTTAACCAAGTCTGGGTCTTGTCAAATCCCAGGCCCAGGCTCACTAACTGCGATGTTGGGGGTCCCAATTGAACGAGATCATATGGATGCCGCAACGAGCGATGCCGGTTGCGACGCACTTCAACTTGTCAAGGCACACCGAAGGCGCTAGCTGGAGCGAGCCAAGACCAGCAACACACCCTTCTGTTTAAGGGTGCCCAGCGTATCGTGCCTGGCGTAATCCGAGCGTTTTCCGGCGCGTATCCGTTTACGAACAGCACTTAATCCTGAGGAGATATAAGGCCAAGGTCAGGGCTTCACTTGAGGCCCAGCCTGGCTCACCCGATAGGCATCAGTAGCTCCACCACCCAGTGTATCGCGCAGCGCTTTGGCCTGTCCTTCTCATTACTATACCGCACTCGGCTCCGCTACCACGATTCGGTCATCGAGTGCTAAGGTGAGCTCCTCTTGAAATGCCCGAGCTTGCTTAGCAGTGGTTCTGATCTAAATCATAACACAGGAATGCAGCCAGAAATGCAACCGGAACAATACCAAGAAGCACTAGAGGACGGAGGATCCTCGGAGCTCCATGCTCGATTGTCCCTGTTAAACACGCTCGCTAATCGCCTTCGGGACCTGTTCAAGCAGAATGGTTCTCTTGAATCTCTGGAACATGCGATCAGTGCACTCCGACTTGGATTGTCGATGCATCCGCGCAACGCTGATCGCTCCCCTTACCTGAACGATCTGGCAGGCGCACTTTGGGAGAGATACCGGCGTGGTGGAAATATAACTAACCTGAATGAATCTATTGAAATTCTTGAAGACGCACTTACACATTGTCCCCCCAATCACCCTCTTCGCGCCGAAACACTCAACAACCTTGCCATCTGTCTTCAAGACAGATATAAAGAGGGGCACTCATCCAGTGACATGGATAAAGCGATCCAGACTCAAGAAGCCGCGTTAGCTCTGCGACCAGAAGGGCACCCTGATCGCTCGCGCTCCTTGACCAACCTCGCTCTTTGTCTCCGCGATAGATTTAAGGAAAGGGGTTCTCCCGACGACTTAGATGGCGCTGTTGCATACAGTAGAGCTGCGGTAGCTCTTCGGCCAGAGGGACATCATCTTCTGCCGTCATGCCTCAGCAATCTTGCCATCGCCCTTCAATACAAATACGAGTTGCATGGTGTCCCCGAGGACCTCCAGGAGTCCATTCAGCTCCTTCGCACCGCTCTTGCGTGCTATCCTCCTCACCATGCTGAACGCCCACCGGTGCAATTCAACCTGTGCATAAGCCTCGGCTACAAGTTCAGACAGGATGGCACCATCGCTGACCTTAATGAGGCAATCGATCTTCTTCGACCTCTAAGGGAGCGTGGATCTCTTCGTCACACCGCCGCGCTCTCCTACATTAACAGCCTTGCCAACTGTCTCAGTGAAAGATTCAGGCATCTTGGCATATCTGTCGACATCGATGAAGCAATTCTGCTTCGTTTAATTGCAGTTGAAGTCTGCTCTCACAGCCACTCAGAGCGTTCGACATTTCTCAACAACCTCGGAAACAGTTTTGAACGGAGATTTTTACTCCGTGGTCAACTTAGTGACCTGGAAAAGGCTCTCGAGTACCATCAAGCCAGCCTAGCTTTACGTCCATCTGGACATTCAGATCAATCCTCGTCTCTGAACAACCTGGCACTTTGCTATAGGCGGAGATTCGAGCGTTTGGATGAATTTGATGATCTCAACAAAGCCATCGAATTCAACCAAGCTGCTCTAGAACTCCGTCCTGCGGGCCACCTACTGCGCTCGATATCACTAGGAAACCTCGCCGGATGCCTTATGTTGCGGTTCGCAGCGCGTGGCACTTCCTCTGATCTCACCACCGCAATCGAGCTATTCAGAGCTACGCTATCTCTTCGGCCAGCAGGTCATTCTTATCGGTCCGAGGCCCTCTACCTTCTCGCACTCAGTCTCCAACGGAGGTTCGAACAATTTGGATCCGTAGACGACCTGGATGAGGCTTTTCGGTTGTATTCGGAGCTTTCAGAGTCGAAGGAATTCGGGGTATCGCGGTTGGATCTTCAGGCGGCCGGGGCATGGGCCGAGTCTGCGGATAAATTCAGTCATGGCTCAACCATGACAGCATACCAGACCGCGTTAACTTTTCTGGTCCACCACGCTGCCGTCTTTCCGTCCTCCGTAGACCACTACCAGATCTTGAAGGAGAACGTATCATCCCTCGCCGTAGACGCTTTTTCATACTGCGTTCGTAACGGACATATCAAGACGGCGGTCGAGCTTTTGGAACAGGGGCGGACAGTATTCTGGACACAGTTGGCCCGTTTAGGCGCACCTCTCGATGATCTCTCTTCCTCAGGTACTGACACAGCAAATCTCGCTGACGAATTCAAGCGAATTAGCTCTCGCCTCTTAACCCTATTCGATCAAGCATCAGAGCTTCAGTCAACGCGAACACGGAAGCTGATCACAGAACTTGACAATGTGATATCCCGTATTCGCAGGGTTTCCGGTTTCTCTCGATTCCTCCTCCCTCCCGAGTTCCCCGACCTCCAAACTACTGCAAAGGAGGGCCCTGTTATCATTATGAACGCCAGTCGGTATACTTGTGATGCGCTGATAATCCTCCATGACAACGATCCAGTCCACGTTAACCTTGACACCTCGAAAGCTCACCTCTCGACGCTGGCATCCCGATTCCGACGTGTCGTAGACAAACCAAAGCTTTCTACTGCAAAGGATATTGCAATCATCCTCCGCGAGCTTTGGGAATGCGCCGTTGAACCCGTCGCGCGAGCTCTCCAACAACGCGCCATCGCTCCCGATTCACGTATCTGGTGGTGTCCAACCAGTGACTTTACGTTTCTCCCACTCCACGCCGCTGGTCCTTATCGGAAAGGACAACCAAATCTCTCAGACCTCTACATTTCTTCGTATACACCAACACTCGGCACGCTTCTTCGTGCAAGGAAACGAACACGCCCATTGTTGGATAATCCATCATTTGCAGTGGTCGGTGCATCAGAACCATCGGGAGAGGCTCCTCTCCCGTCAGTTACCCCCGAGCTTGCCCTCGTCGCGGAACGTGTCCGCGATCGTTCTCGCGTCACACTCCTCGCAAACGAAGATGCGACGATCGGGCGGGCAACCAACGTGTTCAAACACTGCGAGTGGCTTCATCTCGCCTGCCATGGTATCCCGGATAAAATGCAACCGTTCGCGTCTTGCTTTGCGTTACACGACGGCCGGTTGACGCTCAAGAAGCTCGTTCAATCCGATTTTGAGCATCCTGACTTTGCGTTCCTGTCAGCGTGTCGTACCACCGTGGGCGATGCCACAACGCCGGACGAAGTGATCCATCTCGCGGCGGCGATGCAATTCGCGGGGTTTCGAAGCGTCATTGGTACGGTCTTGCCTGTGGATGATGCTGTCGCTGGCCGGGTTGTGTCCGCTTTTTACACGCGCTTGCTAGATAGGTCATCCGCTCTGGATTGTTCCGTGGCTGCGGCCGCTTTGCACACGGCGCTGAAAGCATTGCGCGGGAAAATACCATTTGACCAGCAGATCGTATTCATCCATATTGGTATCTAGCGTACACGACGATCTTGAATAGTCGTCCTTTGAAACTTTGATGGATACATGTACGGTACCTGAGCCTGGCTCCCAGTCCGAAATTGTGTACTAAAATTGTGTCATGTCAATGTAAATCGAACCTCTAAATCATCAGGTATGCAGCAGATGAGTGAAATAAGGGTTCTATATACGTCAACATATGCTTGGACGTCAACCGTAGACAGAGAAGATCAACCCAGAGCTCAACCACGCGGGTCCGACATTCAATGTTCGGTAGGGGCAGGTAACTGCAGTCTCTCTAAACAAAGCTTCGCGACGACCTCGCCGTTCAGGGGTATACTGTTCCCCTGGAACCCGTCCGGATACTGAACCGGTGGCACTTCGGGGTGCGTGAATGTCCTGTAAAGCCCAAAGCGTGCGTACGAGTACGCCAGTTCAAGTTACGTCAGTAAAGTGAACAGACGTAGTGATACAAGAAGTTGATACACACTTGTCATTCCAAACACCATAGTGCACCATCCCTAGTGCTCGCGAAGTGAACTCGTAGTCGCGTGCGAACCCACCAGGGTAGAAGAACTCGATCACCGTCGATTTTGGGGAGAGTTTCATCCACACGAGGGACGTCAGCGCATTCCCATGTACACCCATTAAGATCTACCATCAAAAAATGGTTCCATCGGCAGGTCAATCCAGTCAATCAGACGTATATTGGGTGATTTTTGAATGCCGTGCACTCACCGTCGTCCGCGAAGCTAATCCGAGCTGTTCTGCATGGGAAAGTTTGTCCATGCTCACGACATTCACCTCAACCCCATGCTGATCGCGCAGCTTGTATAGCTCCTTCAAAAGCTTATTGTGGTCCTCCTGGATCAGCATGCGTCGGCCCCATTCCTGACGTGAGACATAGGTGATGACAGGTTTTGAACTTTCATTAGAACCCCCGTCCAGCCGACTAAATTTCGTCACGGCATCGCGGACTATAGTCCACCAGTGCACACTCCCCGGCAGTACAAACGTCTCGGAAGCGATGCGTCCCGTACTCAAGAAGTTTTCGCTCTTCATCGTGGCTGCACGATCGGAGAAAATGACACGATCGAGTATCACCGGCCGCCCCATCTCCGCGCGGTCTTGCCAATCCACGGAGTATTCAGCAGTGGCGGAAGGGAAGGTACTGCGGAGAACCCATTGGTTCATCGAGGCGTAATCTCTCCAATGGTCAGCATCCGTGTGGACGAACCAGATACGACGCAGGGAGGGGAGCGAAGACGATCCGTTGGCAGAGATTGAAGGGTCTAATGAAGAGTACGTCCGCCAGAACCCAAGGAAGAGCTCGGCAGACCAATGGTAGTAATGTCTGATGCTGAGAAAATGCAGCAACTCAGCAAGGTCTCCTGTCGTAGTCATACTAAACGTACAATTGAGGTGGATCGTTGACGATCCACTGAGCTGAGCGTCAGATGTGTTGCGATTGTTGTCAAGAATGACGCACCGTGGTTCCGTCTATGAGATCTGCACTGGTTCCAAACAGTTCTTGTGCTTCGTCAGTGGTGATAACGCGAAGTTCGTGGTCAGTTGGTAAACGGGCTGCAACAGCCACAGCGCCGTTGGCTACCTCGATGCCTGTCGAGGTAATGGTCTCGCGATCTGGAACGAGCTCTGGGTCGTCAGTAACGACAAAAACGGTCCCGTTCAGCAAAAACAGGTTGTCGAATATCGTCCAGCCTTGAATGCAGGGGTAGGTAGTAAATCGAGTGGGGGAACACGTCGCGCACCAGGGACATGAGAAACTATGGTCGTTGATGGCACTCGCTTGGGGGGCCATGTTACACGTGTACGCCAACGCTCTGATTCGGTAGACGGGACTTCGACGTCTTGCGACGCAGACTGAAAATCGGAGTCGTATTTTTGGCCAACATTTTCCGGAACTATGCGTGGAATGTGTGATTCCTGAACACCAGCCCCCGCTCTAGAGAGTGAGAGGAGAGCGAGGAGTAGGAGAGTGAGGAGAAAAAATTCGCGTTTCGTCGGCGCTGAGGCTGTGGGTCTGAGCATCTAGCACCAAAGTTGCCAGGTGGTTGAGAAGACAAACGGCAAACTAAACTGAGCAATGTTGTACGGCGATATAATTCTCCACCGATGGACGTCTCGAAAAGGGCCACCACGAATCGTTAAGAAAGTGGTATCGTTCGACGGTGCTGTTGAATCCAAGTTGATGCTATCCTTAATACTCAGTGGCAGTCCTTGCCGTTTTGGGGGGTCAATACTCTATTATGGATACAGACCCCCCAGTCTGTCATAACATTGGCACTAACTCAAAGGCTTTCACTTAACCCTCAGGCAGCTCTCCAAATTCATGCACCGATGGGCCTTGCAGGCCGCAAACAAAAACAGCGCATCCCTGCTGACCCTAGGAACTTGAGTTGGGCTGATGGTGAGCCCTATAATACTATCACCACGCTCACACTCACGTTCCCTCGCTCTGCAGATGCCTCTCGGTTTGGCCTCTCTTATCTCTCAAAGTTCGGGTGGGATGCATCCCAGGGCCTCGGGTCATCAGGCGATGGGATGAAGACGCACCTAAAAGTCCAACAAAAGCTCGACATGATGGGTGTCGGCGGACAGCACCAACGAGATCCCAACGGTATTGCGTGGAAGCAGAACAAGGAGTTTGAGGCATTGCTGAAGAGGCTGAATGAGCGTGCCGAGGATGCGGAAGAGGAGAGCAGGAGAGAGCAGGAGACGGTGGGTAATGCGTTCGTACGTGCACAAGAGAAAATTGAGGGGAAACCGGGAAACGAGTCATCTGTAACGACAAAAAAACGAAAGCACAAGAACAGGGATGATCCAGATACCACCGGGAGCACAAGAAAGAAACCGAAAGAGAAACACCAAAAATCTAGTTCTGATGTTTCTGCTACTCTCGTCACCGATCACACTTCAGAACCTCCCTTAGCACTCTCTTTACCGGGACCCCGTCCGATGGCGTAAGTTTTACACACACACAGATTTTCCATTCTGATTCTCTTTGTCTTGGGTAATGATAGTCACCGTGCGCGCATCCGGGCCGCAAAACGCATCGCAGGCAAACCCGCGTCAGCTATCTCTGAGATTCTTGGAATTGCGCCCTCTTCATCCGTGTCCACATCGACGTTGACCCCCGTGTCCACACCACCGTCCACCTCGACCCCCGCCCTCCAGCCTTCACTCTCACTTGACAACCTGACAACGTCGACTAAGAGCGTCGCAGATTACTTCAAGGAAAAACTTCTCGCTCGCTCTTCCTCTTCCTCTTTCCCTGCATCATCATCATCATCATCATCATCATCCGCACCCTCGGGATCCGCTACACCCGGTCTTGGCGCCACTTGGCTGGGAGCTGGATTGTCAAATATTCCATCACCTGACGACAATGCTGAGCCACCGCGAAGAGGCATAGGCAGCCAAGTTCCCGCTGTCAATGCCGATGATCAAGACATGCTGACGGAGAAACAACGCCGGAAGGCAGAGCGCAAGGCAGAGAAATGGAAACGACGGGAAATCAGGGCTAGCCAGACTACACTCGAAGATGTGTCTACTGGTGTAAAGGAGCAGATGGGAAAGGACGAGATAGAAATGGTCCAGAGGACGCCCAAGAAGCATAAAAAACGGACAAGTCGTCGGGAGCAAGAGCAGCAGGCACCCGCTGACCAGCGCGACATCATCGAAAAAGGTCACGAGCACGACACTCTGGGTGCTTCCTTACCGGAACCTAGCAAGAAATCTAAAAAGGAACACAAAAGGAAACGTTCGTGAGCACTCGATGGCGTTGATCTAGTTTACCCAACATAACAGAAGCAAAATGCGAGCAACCCTCCTATATCCCATGTACATACCCTGCACAGGTTTTATTAATAGTAGATCCTTTGGGGCGATATGCGCAAAATGGGCCTCAAGGTGCGAGTAGACCCAACACGTAGCGCAAACTTACCTCTCACTGGACTTCTCTGGGTCCTCACAAGTATAGATCATCAGTGCCTCTGGCAAATTATTCCGTGTCTTGAATGCGCGCATGTTCATAACCCCGGCCTCATACTCTCTTTCCCTCTTTCCCCCCCTCCCTCCGTCAGTGCCCCCGCTCTCCAAGTTCTAGTCCAGTCGACGAGTCCGTCCTGGAATTGTTTCTCGATCCAAGCTCGACGGTTTACCCAAAGATGGACTCGTCACTTGACAATGGTGCAGCGCACTTGTCGTACACCTCTCGGGATTGACTGTCTCCCTCCCATTTCTCACCCGCGTCGACAATTCTATACCCAATCGGAACGAGACCCCTTTTCGTGTGGTCCCCCTTTCTCTCTCTTAGAGAGCGGGATGTCACGGGTAGGGAAATTTGGCCGACTCGCCATCCCCATCAATGCCCGCCTTCAAGCGGCCTAGGGCCTGAGACACATTCAACGTATCGCACAGATGTGACAGCCCCAGTTTAAACCTCAGAGCGGTCCTTCGCTCGATCAGAATCGGTAGGCACACATCGTTCAACCAAGCTATAAAAACTATGCTATACAATGCATATCATCGATCAGTCTAGGCTGTCCATGACCAAAGATCATATCCAAGTCCACGTATGAGATATCAATGTCCACCTACTTCTCACTCCTCAAGTTCTTCCAGGTCCGTCCCCATCTCGAACACTTTCACACCATTGCGTACTGCCCCCGCCGGGCTTTCACAGTGCACTCGTAGCGCATTCACGACCTCCGGAAATACATCCTTATCGATGTCCTTCCCCCACAATATGTCCAGATGCTCATACCCATCCAATTTCCTCACTCGCGTCCCATTCGCCGGCAACGCACCGACCATCGCCTCGATATCTACGAGACTATCCCTATTGCCATACAGCAATAAAATCGGAGTCTCTATGTTCCGTGTAGGGAACCGGACGGGGCGGTATGCTTTCCCAGAATTTGCAGAAGTACCAAAAACTGTGATATCGTCGTCAAACATCTGAAAGGTAGACTCGCGCATGATCTGAAACCAGTGCACGACCGACTTGACGGAAGCATACGAGTACAAGTGAGCGTATGCGGCCGTTTTTTGAGTGGTGGTGATGTTGCGGCTGTCCCAGGAGAAGAGGAAACGAAGGGAAGTGTCGATGATGGAGGTGAATATAGGTGGGTAGAAGAACGCTTGCCAGGTCGCCACCGAGGAAAGAATCGCTTTCCGTCCAAAGAAAAGGTATACCGATGTCGGGCTATGGGATCAGTACCAAAAGAGGTAATGATCAGCGAAAATAATGCAACAAGACAAACGTGAGCGACGACTCACGACGCCTTCATGAGCGCGTCTACAACGGGGGCAGACAATCCTGCAGGGCTCATCGCTGGTGCAAGTGCGACCAGCACGTTCACCTTTTCGTTCAGCTGTGGGTTGACGCTCAACGCGGCGAACGCCTGCGCGGTGCCTTGGCTAAACCCAACGTAACCAAGGCTACCTACCCCGGTACGAGCGAGGATATATTCAATCGAGTCGGGAATATCATGCCAAGCAAACTCGTCCAGACTGTAGTTCCAGAACTTGGTGGAGTTTGGCTTGAGGTGGATAGATTTTTTCGAGTACTTGTTGCCGCGGTTGTTGCCGAGCCAAACGTCAAAACCTGCAAATCGCATGGAACAAACGTGCGGGATTGGCACCCAATGATATCACCTGCGTCCATACGCATACACACATACCTTGTTTTGCAAGCACGAAAGGCAAACAACGAGCCTCGTCCGTCAGACACACCCATACCTCGCTGTTCATGAGCAACCCATGGTGGAGATATACCACTGGTCTCCTCGTGTCCGCCTCTGAGTAACACACAGCGCCCTCAGCCTTGCGCCTAGGAATACGGTGCAGGGTCAAGAGATAACCATCCTTGGTCTGGACGATGTGCTCCTCATGTGCATACCCATACAGTGCAGAGAGCTCCCCAAAGTCTTTGGCAACGCGGATAGCAGCGGCGAAGGCCTCTTCTGTCGTTGGTGTACCACGCGAAGTAACGAAGCGATCAAAGAGCACCTGGGAGCGGTTGTAGAACAAGGCAACAACGGGCTTCGGGAGGAGCAACACGGTGAAGCGGAGGAGGGTCTCGACGCCAAGGATGGAGATGCCGACGAGGAGGGCGAGGTATTCCCTGAGCGAAAGTCGTCCGATGAGTGGGAAGTGGGCCATGAGTCCACCGAGCCGGTCGGTCCTTGCGTAGTGTCCGACGGGTGCAGGAATGACCTGCGAGGAGTGTCTCCCCGGATAAAATTGATGTAGCAAATTGGCAAAGGTGACTTCATGTGTTTCTTAGTCACGTGATCAGTGGCCCAACCATCGATCCGAGTCAAGCCAAGCAAGCCGTGTACGGCATCCAATCTAATCTACGGTCGACTGTCACATGTCACACCTAATACAATGGTTGGATAGACAGCATGTACCCGAGACACATCAAAGACAGTTGGCAACGAATGACAGTTAGTTAGAGGTAGAATAAGTGTAGGCAGTGGAAGCGAAACCGACGCGTCCGTTTGTGGAATCATATATGCTGTAGTAGCGCTCCCTGAAAAGTGGCAAACATCAGCGTCTGCGATCGTTGTGGACGTCAAACAAAAACAATTATGAACGCACAGGAAGGTATACCCAAGTATAAAGCCGAAGTCAACAGGGACTGCTCCAAGGTCGCCGACGATGAGGTAAACCAAACTAGAGCTACCTCCGATAGCAGTGTTGAGCGAACGAGGCCAGATCTGCCCGTTGGCCGTTAGCTCGTACGACTTGGGCCCGATGTTGAACCATAACGACTCCAAGTTGCTATATTGGTCGGCGGTGATACTGAGCAGGCCGACTGTAGAGTCCATGACAGCGCCAGTCTTGTTCTGGTACGTCTGGAACCCATCTGTAGATCCCGACACAAGACATCAACGCTCCGTGGCGCTCAAGCTCAAAACGTCACTCACCACTCGCAAGGAGGATGAGGGTGGTGCCAGTGTCGACGACACCAGTAGTCGACGACATGATGGTCTCGCCACCGTATGCGATTGACGAATTGATACCCCAGTATGTGGGTGAAGGTGAGGTTGTCGTGAGCGGAACGTAGTCAACGGAGCCAGTGATGACGCTACTGTCGTAGCCCCCAAACGTGAGCTCTCCCGTACCGTCCGGCTCGTAGATCGGTACGAAATAAACACCAAGCACCTCCTCGGATATCGTTCCCTGTTGGAGAAGGTTGTCCAAAACCGTAGGGACCGTGTCGGTGTTGCTGACCGTACCGTTAGTCAGGTCGACAGGGCCTAAACCAAGGATGCCATCGGGGCCGCCGAAACCGCCGACGACGGTTATGTTACCCACGCCGATGGATTGTTGGTAGATCACCAAATCAGGGCTAAGAGTAACGGTATCAATCCACTCCTCTCCAGTGAAATTTCCAGAGCCGTAATACACCGACTGTGATCACCTCTGAGCTGGGCACAAACGATATGGGGACATCAGAAACATACAACGTTATTCGCGGTGTCATGACTGGTCGAGGTCAGGGTGTACGTCTGATTCGCTCCCACCCATGTGTTAGAGCTCCCAGTGTCAATCACAAGCGAGTCTGTGACCAGTCAGTTTCCCCATATACAATGGTAGCAGATCCACGTACAGGTTGTTGCCGGACTGCCAACTCCGACCTGAGCGAGGTAGATCATCCCGCCGTTTGCGATGTCGAAGGATGCACTGCCTTGGCCGGCACGAGCGCGGTCCGTCTCAGCAATGTTAATGGAACCAAAGCCATGGCCATTGAGCTTCGCCGAGAAAGCAAGGGTGGACTTCCCGCTGCGGCGACTGACAGGACTCGCGTCCACGGCAGATAATGCGATGAATATCAGAGAAAAGAGTGTGTTAGAAGGGAACATGGTAGTTTTAAAGAGGGTCTGGAGAACTGGAGGTTGATCCCAAACTTTTAAAGATTTCACAATCGGCTATCCGTGTAACTCGAAATGGGGGGCTTGATGTTTTCAAGTACTGTATATCAATCCTCTTGGCTCCACTGCCGGCAGGAAGCGGGTATATTACTACGAGGAGCAGACAGATACATGTGGCGCGACTTACTGGGGCAATAACACCATCGAGGTCCCATCGAACATCGCGAGGCGCAACTGCACATGCCCGCAGGACCGGGCAAGGGCGATAGGCTAGAAGACACCTTGCAAAGCTGTTCCGCCTGATGCCCGACCACGAGGCCACCCCGCTCCCAGAAAACTTATCCGCAAAGACGGTATACAACATTATCGCTTGACGGCCATTTGGGAGCTGTCACATCGGAAGACAGTTGGTAGGGAAGCTGATGTGCGCCACTTGTGCGTCATGATGGTTTTGAGTCTAATGGTTGATGTTGTGTGTGACTCCAAACCTTATTGCGAAGTGGGCAGCTCACAAATCGTCCAAGGCGACTACGTGGTACGACGTCAAAAACATTACTATTGCTCGACGATCGATACAGCGGCGATAGCACCTAATAAAAACAAGAACATATGATGATTACATTTCACTCAAAACCCGACCTGTAGTGCATCGGAACCGAATTACAAGACCCGCCTCAGAGTTGCTGAACTCTTTTTCTTATGTTCACAGGCTGTGCATCCGGTCCCGAGTCTGTGCCTGTAGCGACAGTTACCCACCCATCCAAGTGCATTCACTAGCGGATACAAAAAAGTATCTATCCCCAGCATCTGTACACACCGACGACGCCATGGCCCCGGGCCGTCGACGTGCCCTCTGTGCTGCTATCGGGTCCTAAAATCGAGCGGGAAACAGCGAGCAAACGAACCGCTTCACACTTCAGCGTGAAAACTGGCATTCATGAAGACGGCGACCGTGCCTTCGACACAACGAACTTCCCCTAACATGCCTGACGAGGCAAAGACGGTTTGCAGAGCAGGACGAACACAAGCTTTGGGTGGCTGCCTCACTCGATGCGGGCGTCGACAGTGAGCCAGAGACTAATCGGAACGGCGGAATATCGAGGTGGGCATCTGCCAGCCACGTGGACTACCCACCGCCATCTGACTCATCTCCGACAGCTTTTCACTCTTTCCAATCCTGACTATGCGGCAAGTCCTCTGCGCGGGGCATCCCAGGCCCCGTGGCGCTCACTTACGTCTCCTCTCCAGAGTATTCTGGCATTACGTGGCTGTTCATCCCCTCCAAGGTGGAAGAAACCGTGGCGCCTTCCGTATCCCACTTCCTCCATTGTGCCAACTCCTGGCGGGGGTACGCCCCTGCCAAAGAAAGGACTCGCCGAAGATGATCAGTAATCCAATACAACCTGTGAACATTACGACGAATCATATACGAAAGTGTAATGATCCAAGTTAACCATATCGTATGCCCCTCCAAAATGCAACAATTCGGCACACACAACTCCTTGCTTATGCCATGATTTCCTCGTTCGCACGACACGTCTACGTACCAGACCTTTATCTGTCCCTCCGACCGTCCTTTGGCACTCTCCCGCGCCGTCCCGATCGCGAGCTCGAAATCGCTCTCGTCCCAGAGGGAAATCTTTGTCCCATCCTCGTCCATAGGCTTCATAACTAGCCCCATTGGGGGTGTCCCGGGCTTGGCCGTCGCGCGCTCGACGGATCCATTGGGTGATGTCGTATGTGGAATCACCATCCCGCGCACGTTACCTTGGTCGTACAGCTACAAAGGTTTGTTCGCATCCGCGTTCTTTTGAACCAAGTACTCACAAGGACGTACGTTGACCCGGATGTTCGCCGTCTCGATCTCAGCTTCCGGCGGGGTGTTCCATCACCTGTAATACTGATACTTACCCATGTTTGTACCACCCATGCCCACATCCGAGTTCGCGTTCATGATGCCCGCGTTTGCAGCGCTTGATGGCGTACGACCCATCCCAGAACTCGAGCTCGTATTGCTCGACGTCCTAACCGCGCTCGAGGCAGATTGCGCCCATGTGGGGAGTTGCTCCTCTTGTTGTTGTGGTTGTCGATAGAGCGACGATGCCATGGGCGACTGCCTCTGCAATGGAGATACACTGGACTGCGACTGGGCAGTGGGAAGAGCGGGATTGTCCATATAAACATCTATATATGCGTCCTAGAATCGTTCAAGATGTCCTTTTAAACAAGAATTCGAACGGACAATGTCAACCCAGCAGCATACTGGTGGGAAGACCCCAAAGCGGAAGACAAATAAACAATGAAGATGAGGAACTGCACCCACCTCCCTGTGCCGGCAGCAGAGCAGCAGGCAACGCCATGCCACCAACGGTACCAGGCCTTGAATAGTGTTCACATACTTGAGGTGGATGTGGTGTAGATTTCTGCGTGCTCCTTGCGTCTCCGAAGATTCAATCGCCTCAGAAGCAGGTCGGGACCCCACCTGTTGCCGCTCCAGTCTCTCCACCCGCGATTCTGCAACCAGTACCCTAAGGCGTCCTGATCCTCAGAGACATTACCCTTGCACTGGTCGCGTAGCTGCTTGTCAACCACGTCGCGTTGCTCCTCGATGGATGGGGTGGTGGGTACATTCACAGGACTCGATCCCGACGCCATCCGTCGTGGGGCAAGGAGTGTGGCTGCGTGCAGGCCCACTGGCCTCAGGGGCTCCGAGCGGGAGAACCGTCCTAGAATGGTGGAGAGTAGTAGAGCGCACGGCGACCGGGTTCGTGCCTGTACTTGTGCTCAGCGCGATCATAAATTCTCGTCGAGCTGTGTCACGGACTCGTTTGTTTGGGTGTCTGCAACAGAGTCCCACGGACACGTACCCGTCTCTCCAACCTTCAAGAGATCTTGGCAGCACTACGTCAATGGTTGAACCGACGGGCAGGGGGTCGACTGGGACGTACTGTCCAGCGCGCCCCCCACAACTTCGCCAAAGAGCGTATGCTTGCCATATAGCTCATCCGCCTGATCTTGTACAACAATGACCCCCGCCAGTCCTGGCATGCAACCCTGAAGATAGCGGATGAAAATGCGGAAACATACCGAGCGTGATGAAGAACTGTGAACCGTTCGCGTGCCTTCAATGTTCCACTGTTCGCCATCGCCACGCGTCACGATGTCAGTGGGTACACCGCAACCGGGGGTGGATCTCATCCGAGTCCTCGAGGGGTTCTGGAGGGCCGCATGTATGCGTGTCTTACCTGTGAAAAATGATACCGCCATCGTTTCCTGCCAGTTAACGCGAGGTCAGACGCAGGTTGTGGAACGCGCTGCTGCATACACCTCCAAGGCCAAGTCACGATGGTGTTATGAAGTTCAATCCGGTATGCTTTTGGTCCTTCCTTGGAGCACACGAACTGTCTTGTAGAGAGCCTCGCGAAGTCGTGCGTACTACTTCTGACTATGTATAACCTGATATCAATCTCACCAGCGGTTGTGACGCAACCGGCAGTCTCTACTGTTGCAGCGGTGAGCCCAAGACTACAGAAAGAAACTCACAGCCTTTCCGAAATCCTCTTTGCTCCTGGAATTCTTGACTTTTGTTTTCCAATGGACGACACAACATGCCGACGAGTCAAATGAGACAAGATGAGGTTACCCAACAAAAGGAGAACAGAGACAATCACCAACGATGCTGAATGCGGTGTACCGAGGCTCCCCAGTGACAATCTCGAATAGTTCCCCCCCGCACGTAATGGAGATTTGTTGGGGCGAGACCCTTGTTAAACATAATTTCTGCAGAAAAGAGTTTGGACTCGAGACCAATTTGCTCCTAGTTACCGGTGATGAGTTCGAGATTGGACAAGTTGACGAGAACTGGCATAGTCACGCTTCATTTCCACAGATATAGACATGTTCTCAAAAGTTTAGGAGTGCAAGATCGTAGCGATCAAGGAGAAAATTGGACACGCCAAATCGGAAGTATGCATGCATTGAATTCCATGGGTATCAAATGAAGCACAGGCCCCTACTACGATGATTGGATAGATAAGATGCACGGGGCAGTTCAAACTAGATAATTGATAACGAATGACTGTAATCAGATACCAATCTAGTTGGATGTCGATGTAGTGTGGGTAGTGGCAGCAAAGCCGACTTGTTGGTTCGTGGTATCATATATGCTGTAGTAGCGCTCCCTGAAAATTTTGACAAAGCATCAGCGCCTGCGATCGCTGTGGACGTAAAACAAAAACGATCATGGACGCACAAGAAGGTGTACCCAAGCATAAAGTCGAGGCCAGACCCAGAGTTGGTTCCAATGTCACTAACGATGAGATAAATCGAAGTAGAACTACCTCCGATGGCAGTGTTGATCGCACGAGGCCAGATCTGCCCATTAGGTGTTAGCTCGTACGAGTTGCTCCCGACGCCGAACCACAACGACTGCAAGGCGCTATATTGATCGGAAGTAATACTGAGGAGTGTGGTGGCAGAGTCCGGGACACCACCAGTCGCGGCCTGATACTTCTGGAACGCATCTGCAGATCACGACATAAGACACTAGCGTTCTGTGGTGTGGCACTCGGCTCAAGACGTCACTCACCGGTCGCGATGAGGATGAGGGAGGTGCCGGTGTCGACGATACCAGCGGTCAACGACAGGATGCTGGTGGTACCGTATGTGATCGACGCATCGATACCCCAGTATGTGGATGCGGGTGAGGTTGTCGTGAGCGGAACGTAGGCAACGGAACCAGTGATGAGGCTACTGTCATAGGTACCAAACGAGAGCTCTCCGGCGCCGGCCGAACCGCTGTCTGAATCGCCGATCGGTATGAAATAAACACCAAGCACCTCCTGGGATATCGCTCCTTGAGAGAAGAGATTGTCCATTACGGTAGGAACTGCGGCGCCGTCGCTGACCGTACCCACGGTCAGGTCGACAGGGCCTACACCAAGGATACCATCAACACCGCTCAAACCGGTGGACGTGCTAGCCACGCCGAAAGACTGTTGGTTGATCACCAAATCAGAGCCAAGCGAGACAGTATCAGTGAATTCTTCTCCAGACCATGATCCGGAGCCATAATTTACTGACTGTGATCATCTCTAAGCTTGACACAAACGATATGGAGCCTGATCAGAAACATACAGCAGTATATCCGGTGTCCTGACTGGCCGAAGACGGAGCGTATGGCTGATTTGCTCCCACGAATGTGTTAGCACTTCCAGTATCAATCAGAAGCGTGTCTGTGACGAGTCAGTTTCTGCATATACAATGGCAGCAGGTCCACATACAGGTTCCTGCCCCAACTCCGACCTGAGCAGTGTAGGAGATTTGCGCGTTTGTGATGGGGATGGACCCATCACGTTTGCCGAGCTGGCCAGCCTGTTTCATGACCTGGGCGCGAGCGCGACCCACGTCGGCCATGCTAAGGGTGCCACGCCCATTGATCTTTGTCGTAAAACTAAGGGTGGCCTTGCCGCTACGACGACTGAGAGGAGTCGCGTCCACAGCGGACAGTGCGATGAATATCAGAGAAAGGAGTGTGTTAGAAGGGAACATGATGGTTTTACCGAGGGTCTGGAGAGCTGGAGGTTGATCCCAAACTTTTAAAGACTTCACGCTCGGCTATTCTGCCGTCAGGAAGCGAGTGTCATTTCGAACAGGGCCAGAGAGATGACGCGACTTACCGTCGAGTGCGTGTTTTTTTTTGGCGCGAGGCGCAACAGGTTACGGCACTGGTCCGTAAAATTGGGCGGATAGGCTACAACTTGAAGACGCGGTGCATTTTCAGTTCGACGGGGCCGAACCAGAAGGCGCGTTCCTCTATGATTGATTGTTGGCGCCATACCATGCTGGGACGACACAAGACCCACATTCCCTGTCAACTAGACTAGATCTGGCTGTGGAGCATGAGCTAGTACGGCTTCAGAACGTTGAACCACTGGCAGTGGATGTGCAGTGAACATTCTCGCTTGACGAGTCTAACGACACGACTTGTCACAGCTGCTACTTCGTATAATTATGCCGTTACCCTTTTTTTTACTGTCACACAAGGTGTAGCAAAAAAGGAAATTCAGGGTTGTTCGCGTCCGCTACAAATATTGAGAGCCAGTTCGGTATCCTCAGAGTGTTAGCCGGTGCTGCTAGAGAGCTAGCCGGGTTGACAGCACAGCCGCTATATCGGCTGGAGTGCCAGCCACTGCAAGCATTGCACCATGTTTTGCCAGAGAACATTGACAAAACATGAAACAATAAGATAAAATTTTATTCAGACTTTTTTGGGGGGTAATATCTAAATAATACTTTATATCTTCACTTAATGTTCTATCCTGTGACAATCAGAAAGAACATGTTATATGTTCTGTACCATAAAGTACAACATTTTGATGGCTGCTATTGTGATAGAAAACATGATAGAAACAGACAGGATATTTGTCAAATTTCCATCACATGTATTATGCCAGAAGAGAATAATGATTTCCTATGAAACATTTGATTAAATTTATATATTTTCTTCAGAATGTTCATTTCATGTTTTATTGCACCATATACTCATATTCATATACTGATTGTGTGGAATAATATTAATTTTTCTTGTTGTATTTTCACTCATGGAACATCCTATAAAAATAATTCATATTTTCTTATAGAATAACCTTGACTAATCCATCATGTTCTTCAGCTAAATACCTAAAAAACATAACAACTGCTATCTCCTCATTTGAATCTAGCTAGGCCTGTACTAGCTAGCATATAATAGGCCCTTGCCTCTACCAAAGCCTTGCTAGATTCCCACTTCCTTGCCTATGTGCAAATACCCATTCGGTTCTGGGGGGAACTGTGTATAAACCCTGCAACTGGTAA
>JBBPNW010000331.1:6177-19703 GCA_038091115.1 Rubroboletus rhodosanguineus
AGAAAATAATAGACCCAAACAATAATGCTAAGGTAAGTAGGATAGGGGACAAGCAACAAGGTAGTGAGAATCGGGGAAATCAGTCCCTACAAACCTAGGGAATATTAGTTCCCTACATCGGTTTCTAAATGGAATTGGCAATCATTGTCTGGATATGCCAACACAGGTGCAGTTGTGAATTTTTCTTTTAGTGTGTCAAACACCGTTTGCTGTGAAGAGGACCATTCAAATCTGGTGTCCTTCTTCAATAAATCGTTAAGCGGACGTGCGACTTGTGCGTAGTCCTTGATGAAGTGATGGCAGAAATTGGCGAGCCCCAAGAAGCTTCTAACTCCTTTCACATTGGTGGGTGTGGGCCATTCCAGAATTGCTTTGACCTTGGAATCATCCATGCGAATTCCATCTTTTCCTACGATCATGCCAAGGAAATCAACCTCAGTCTTACTGAACGAACATTTTTCGGGTTTGACGAAAAGATCATTTTCTTCCAATCTTCGTAATACTTCCCGCATGATGTCATCGTGTTCTTTTTGGTTATCTGTTTTCGTAAAGATCATAAGGTCGTCAATGTAGACAACCACAACTCCATCCATATCAGCGAAGATCTCATTCATCATTGCTTGGAAGGTTCCGGGTGAGTTGCATAGCCCAAAATACATTATGAGTGGTTCATACACTCTTCTGAAACAAATGAAGGCAGCCTTCCATTCATCACCTTCTTTGATGCGAACATTGTTATAGCCCCAACATAAGTCCATTTTCATAAAGAGCTTTGCTCCTTTTAATTTATCGACCAGCTGACCAATCAATGGCAGTGGGTAATTGTTTTTAACTGTGTGTTCATTTAGGTAATGGTAGTCCTGGACCATCCGCTTCTTGCTGTCTTTCTTAGGCATGAAAAACACGGGGCTTGTCTGAGGGGATTTTGAGGGCCTTATGTAACCCTTCTTTAGTTGGTCATCAATGAACATAGTGACCTCTTCTTGTTCCGATGGGGATAGCAGTATCAATCGGCCTTTCTTCAGCACGAATGATTCTTTCATATCTATTGCGTGGTCCTATGGTTTCCTTATCAGCATGCATTCACTTTCTCCTTTTGAGAAGACTTTTAAATAATCATGATATGCCTCGGGAACGAGTTCCTTTTCTGTCGGCTTCTTTTCTTCTTTTTCAATGTTTTTCTCAGTGGCAGCAATCTCTAGCTGTTCTAAGGCTGCTTGGATTTGATATTGGAGATCTCACTCCTCTTTTTCAACGTAATGTGCGAAGACTGGTGCTGGCTGTAAAGCGTGGCAGTGTCGAGGACATCTCGTCAACTCAACATCTCCTGTGATCCAATCTACGCGAGGGTTGTGGCGCCTCAGCCATGTATATCCAAGAATCATTTGATTTAGACCCAGATCAGTAACTTCCGCAGTAACACGTTCTTTGTGTCCCTTGAAGTCAATAATAATATCAGTGCTGTGCATAATCTTGCCAGCCTGATTCTTCGTGCCATCCACGTTGTAGACATCAATGGGATTGCGTAATGCTTGAAGGGGAAGCTTTCGTTTAGTGACCACTTTTTGTCAATAAATATCATATTCGCTCCACTGTCGAGCAACGCTTCTATCTTCAGCATGTCCAAGGGAGTTTCTTGTGAGGCTATGTGAATCGGAACTAAAATCTCTCATCCCAAGTTCACGTTTCTGACATAAATATCAGGGTTTTCATCAACTTTTTCTTTTTTGGAAGAGGAATCAAGCACAGGTTTATCGTCCCTGCTGTGCTCGCTAGGAGTCGCCTCTGACGTAAGAGAAATAGTGTCCGTGGAGCTGTCAGAGTCAGTCTCCTCCACGTTTAAATAATCAAACATATTTTTGTGTTTTTCTTTTTCCGCCTTTGAACCACCCTGATTGGTCCTCAGGCCTTGCCTTTTTCATTCTTTGACAAGTCCTTGAAGTAAGCGAGTGCTTCTTCGTACGACATACCCTTTGTCGCACGCACCCATGCTTCTTCCTTCTTTTGGGCACTTTTAACCTCATTCTGGGAGGGTTTCTCATTGTTGGAGTCGGAGTCCCAACTCTCAGCGGCTTTTTCCTTTTTCTTTGCAGCACAGGCTTTTGCTTTGCTGCGCTTGCAGGAGAACTTGTGTTTTCTGGCAAACCAGTTGCAATCGGGACACTTTACTTTGGACTGAGAACAATCAGCTGCCCTATGGCCATCCTTGCTGCAATTAAAGCAGCCTTGTGAAGTTGACCCTATGTCCATGGCATTCGGGTCCCTCTTGCTTCCGTTATTTTGCTGGAAGCGTGAAGCGGTGCTTCCCTTAAAGAAACTGAATGCTTCATGGGCGCATCCAATTTCCTGAATCTCCTTGAGATAAGTGATGATGTCTGTCTGTCGCTTTCCTTGGCGGAAGATCTGGGATATGATCTCCGTCTTGACGTTATTCTCCAATATATCTATGGCGTGGGTATTGTCAATCCCTGCCTGGAGATAGAGTCCTTGGAACCGAATGATAAAATCATCGGTCAGCATCAACCCTTGCTTGAGCTTTCTCAGCTCCTTCCTTGCCCAATCCTTTTGGTTGGTGGATCGGAATAACCCTTCGATGTCGGATACAAGCTCGTTCCACGAATATGTGGTTCCTTCAACAAGCTTTGTTTGTGCAAACTGCCCAGAGGTAGGCCCTTTAAGATGGGAGAGAACGCGACCACTGCCTCATAGGATCCCCATCCCACATTTGCTCTGTTAATAGTGAGCCAAGTTTGCATCTTAGCCCACCATTCTTCGAACTTTGCCTGGGAACCATCGTATTCGCCGGGATCTGCAAAAACTTCTAATTTGCGGGAAATCCCACTTCCTTGTGCCAGTTGTGGAGCAGCCGGTACTGCTGGGGGTGGAGCCTGTTGTCTGGGTTGTCGACCCAATCTGTTGATCTTGTCTGACAAGTCCACCATCATTCTTTGGAGGTCTAAGATACTATTTTGTGACTCCGTAATTAGATCTGCCAATCTGTTGGCGTTTGTAAGATGAGAGTGAAACTCATCAATGATCGCTTGATTTTGGTCTTGGGCAGAGGCTTGGTTGCCAATGCCAAGGTTTTCTACAAGACGCTGAGACATCGCAAATTGGTCGGTGGAAAAGAGTAAAGAAATTGTATTGTTCAGCTACTGCTTGAATCTCTTCGGCAGGTGTAAGGTATGGTGAGATCATAAGACTACCCTGGAATGTGAGTCGTCTTCTTCGGGTCTCAATCTCCTAATCATCCTTCTTTTGATGACTTTGGTTCTTTTGACTGGTCTTTCTTTGACTGAGTCTTCCCTTTGTCTCTTCATAGGAGCTATCTGAGCTTCTCTGTGAAGGGCGACGTAATCAATGCCCTGATAAGGCAAAAGATCCCTTATGGCCGGTTGTGGTTCTATGGCCTCCTCTCTTACAGCAACTCAGGGAGCAGGTGGGAGATCATTTGGGTCAAACTCCGCTTCGTCTACCTGTGTGTCATAATCCGGGAGAGCAGACTCCTGGTCTATGGTCTCCGGCGTTAACTCAATGAAGTTGCCGAATTGTACGAATGGGAAGAAGTCTTGCTGTACTTTGCGAAGAGCTTCCTCAAAAGGTGATTGGGATCTTGACTCTCACACACTCTCTGACACAATGGATTCCGCTCGTGGTGCGCCTCCTTCTACGTTATCTAACCACTCTTCGACTGTGGCAATAGCCTGATAGAGCGGATGCAGTGAAATATCCCAATTGGGATGATCAGGCGCTGGGAGGGAAGGAAGAGTTTGGTGAGGAGTCCAATGGAAGAACACTGGGCAACTATAAGCCCAGGTTTTCTACTTGAGTCTAGGATCGATGCACTTGCTTGTTTGTTCGGCGATGTCATGTTTGTGAGGTAAGGATGATGACAGTCTAGTTCAAGTGAAACAATCACAAAGATCAATAGTAGATCCTTAGGTCACAGCACAAGATCCTAGTAGGGAGAGATAGAAGGGAGGAGATATCACAAGGTCTTTATGGGGAAGAACCAAGTGAACTAGATTGGGGATGCCAGCCGTCGTCCACAGGGCTTTTATACTATTGGCATATGTGCACAGACCAAGCTGTGCGTGAGAGTACATGGCTACATAAGTACATAGGGGGAATGGAGATTAAGTACATGCTGCACACACATGGTGTGGCAGAATGGAAGAGAAGCATAAGCGTGTGAAAGGAATGGAAGCATAGGACGGAAATGAAAAGAAGTGCATACGGTAATGAACGTGTGAACGAGATGGGATCTTATGGGAACGTGAATATAACTATAAGCATCTGTGAGCGCGAGAGAAAGAAAAGAAAGTTACAAGTCCACTGTATGTTGTGCGATAAGATAATCATGTGGCTTGATAAGATTAGATAAGATAAGGTCAAAGAAAAAGACAAGGAGTGAAATTGTCACTTCGTTACACGTGTAGTCCTTTATGAAGCGATGGTAAAAATTGGTGAGTCCCAAGAAGCTTCTAACTCCTTTCACATTGGTGGGAGTGGGCCATTCCAGAATCACTTTGACCTTGGAATTGTCCATGCGAATTCCATTTTTACCCACGATCATGCCAAGGAAATCAACCTTGGTCTTACTGAAAGTGCATTTTTCTGGTTTCACAAAGAGATCATTTTCTTCTGAGTGGCGCAGTACTTCGTGCACGATGTCATCGTGTTCTTTTTGATTATCTGTTTTCGTAAAGATCATAAGGTCGTTGATGTAGACAACCACAACTCCATCCATATCAGCAAAGATTTCATTCATCATCGCTTGGAAGGTTCCGGGTGAGTTGCATAGCCCAAAATACATTATGAGTGGTTCATACACTCCTCGGAAGCAAACGAAGGCGGCCTTCCATTTGTCACCTTCTTTGATGCGAACGTTGTTGTAGCCCCAACGTAAGTCCATTTTCATAAAGAGCTTAGCTCCTTTTAATTTATCCACAAGCTGACCAATCAATGGTAGCAGGTAATTGTTTTTAACTGTGTGTTTATTTAGATAGCAGTAGTCTTGGACCATCTGCTTCTTGCCGTCTTTCTTAGGCATGAAAAACACGGGGCTTGTCTGAGGAGATTTTGAGGGCCTTATGTAACCCTTCTTTAGTTGGTCATCAATAAACACAGTGACCTCTTCTTGTTCTGATGGGGATAGTGGTATCAATCGGCCTTTCTTCGGCACGAATGACTCTTTCATATCTATCACGTGATCCCATGGTTTCCTTATTGGCATGCGTTCACTTTCTCCTTTTGAGAAGACTTTTAAATAATCATGGTATGCCTTGGGAACGAGTTCTTTTTCTGTAGGCTTCTTTTCTTCTTTTGGAATGTTTTTCTCAGCAGTGGTAATCTCTAGCCATTCTAAAGCCGCTTGGATTTTATATTGTCTCTTGTCCCAAGTTCACATTTCTGACATAAATATCAGGGTTTTCATCAACTTTTTCTCTTTTGGAAGAGGAATCAAGCACAGGTTTATCGTCCCTGCCACGCTCACTAGGAGTCGCCTCTAACATAAGAGAAATAGTGTCCGTGGAGCTGTTGGAGTCAGTCTCCTCCACGTTTAAATAATCAAACATGTTTTTGGATTTTTCTTTTTCCACCTTTGAACCACCCTGATTGGTTCTCAGTCCTTGCCTTTTCCCTTCTTTGATGAGTCCTTAAAGTAAGCGAGTGAAGCGAATTGTGGGATCGCTTAGTAGATACAACGTTGAGCTGAATGAACAACAACCAGAATGATGAATATGATGATAAGATGTGTAGAGGATAAAGCGTAGACGCGCATAGTCTTGTAGGTATCACGTTGATCCCGTAATCCGTTCTGGGTTTCAGTAACCAGCAACAGATGCCTTTGAGGACGTTGAGTGACTTGCTTAGCACTTGAGCTATTGGCAAATGTAGACACCAATAAACAAACTGGGGAGAGTTCATTTAGAGGGCCCAGTATTTATACAGTTGTGCTAGGCGCATGGACCATGATACAAAATAGGTACAAGTACGTTTAAGGAAGGTAAAGGGCGTAGGGTATGACATCATGTGGGAATCGGATGAGTAAGGAGTAATGGAATGATGTCATGGACTGTGATAAGGAATCTAGAACACGGAGATTAAAAGAATGAGGTTACCGTGTGGAGTCTAGATGTGGAAGCTCGGACCGAAGTCTAGAGCGTGTGATAGGAGTAAGTAAAGAATGTGAAGTAATGAAGGGATTACCACAGTCACGTGATAGGTCATGTGACGTGATAAGATAAGATAAGAGTGTCTGATAGAGAACGAATAATCAGTAGTAGTGATCAGTAGAGAACGTTAAGTAAAAGGAAAGAATGAAATGATGAAGTGCAACGATTCGTTACAGCGAGGACTTCCTTATATGACATGCCCTTCGTCACACGGACCCATGCTTCTTCCTTCTTTTGGGCACTTTTAACCTCATTCTGAAAGGAGTACATTGGCAGCTTTCTAAGTAATACAAAACTTCTTGTACTACGCTGCTAAGACCCTCCGATCAACAAAGGTGCAGGAAAAACTTTTCTATCAGCCCTAACGGCGTCAAGAGTAAAGAATGTGAAAAAGAATGTGTGGGGATTCCACCGTTTCCCTCTTACTAAGGTTGTGCTCCTGCACAGATCCTTTCCTGCAACACAAACCCAGGGAGATAGTCTTGCAAGCTATCATGTCCCGGCGCCACGCCTACGGGTTTTAAACTGTATTAGAACGTTGAGCGGTGTCACATTGGGGACGTCTGCGAGTGACAGAGCATGGCTTTCTTTCAAGCCCAACCTGTTCATTAGTACCAAGACGAGACCCTTAGAACGGTAAATTGTAAAGTTCAATCAAAGAATGAAAGTACTTACTGTAATTTTGCATAAGCAAACAGCAACTTCACTGTGCAACTAGTCCATTGCGCCACTTCAGCGACTTTCCTGTGGGATCAATGTATTCCCCACCATTTTTAGGACTTCACCATTGAACTGGGTCTCCCTCAAAACCCCGGCTCTATCTGTTATCTATCTTTTTATCTTGTGGAACTTCCTGCATATTACATCTTTTCTTCTGAGCAATGCTGGCTCAAGACATAAGGCTGTGACAGAGCCACTGATCTTCTATCCATAATTGGCTACGCTAAGCCATCGATGCGTGTGCTAACTTCCACACCACAAGGGAACTTCTTTCTTGAATTCTTCTTCGTACTCTCATGCCAGTACTTTAGGCCCTGTGAATGGAAAACTATTTTTACTTATCTCAGCATGCCATGGATCGTTCCGCTGCCCATCTAAGCTTCTCTTGTCCTATCCTAATCTCAAGCCCACACTTGCAAAGTGGTGAGGTAGGGAAAGCCTCGACTCGGATTTCTATCGGAGTTAAAGTGGACTGTCATCAAAGGAGATATACTTTTCTCCACATCATTTTCATCGCTTGGGCCACGTCTTCCATAGTGGACTCCAACGTTCGATCTGAAAATAAAAACTCTTGTCAGCTTTGCTGACCGACGACCATGGACTCTAAGTCTGAAACTCCACATGTAGAGCTGCAGTTAAGCCATATGTTCTTCATCAGCAAATAAAGCTCCGAGCACCATCAAGGCGGGCTAATCTTGGGCCAACTTTGGCATAAGAAACTGACTAACTCTGGGATGCGACACACGCTCATGCCAACCCGTTATTGTGGGAGTAAAAAGGGGGAAGTACCGTATGCTGTCATCCTGCGGATTCCGCTTGCGAGGATTTATACATCTTCAGCTGCTGCCTGGGCTAGGGCTTACACTATGACTGAGAAAGTGTTTGACGGTCTTCAAGAGGTTGCCTGCGCTTGTCTTTGGTGGCTTATGGCGTGGGAACTCTTCTTGTGAATAGCGAGGTAAGGATTGTTAGTCTAGTTCAAATGAAACAACCAGAAAGGATGCAATAATCAATACTGGGCTATCTCCTTAGGTCACTGCATTGGCTGACTAGGCCAGTCAGTAATCGATGAATAAGATGGGATGTCGGAGGAATCAAGGAAGGGGGAAGAGAATGTACTGTGTTATACATATACCAGGCCCTTTGAGGGAAATGACCAAGTGAACTAGACTGGGGATGCCAGCCGTTGTCCATTGGGCTTTTATAGTATTGGCATATGTGCACAGACCAAGCTGTGCGTGAGAGTACAGGTCTATATAAGTACATAGAGGAACGGAAATTAAATACGTGCTGCACACACATGGTGTGGCAGAATGGAAGAGAAGTATGTGACGGTGATTACCGTGAGAAGAAATGGAAGTATAGGGCAGAGATGAAAAAGGGAATCATACGGTAATGAGTGTGGGAACGAGATTAGATCTTGTGAGAACATGAATATAACTAAATAGGGAAAGAGCATCTGTGAGCACGAGAAGAGAAGGGAGAAAAGTTACAAGTCCAGCGTATGTTGTGAGATAAGATAGTCACGTGGTTTGATAAGATAAGATAAGATAAAGGAATGAAAATGAAAATTCTCACTTTGTTACATGAGCTGAGACATCAGCTCAGTGAACTGAAGCTGAAAGATGGTGGCGATGCTTGAGCACACATCAAAAAGATGTTGGCTATGCAAGAAGAACTTGCGTCGATGGGGAAACCTGTGTCGGATGAAGACCTCTTCAATATCATGTTTGCCTCACTTCCTTGGTCCTACAACACTATCCTATCATCTATTTCATCAACTATGAAGCTAAACCAAAAGACTGTATCGCCCGATGAACTGATGGGACTTATTCTTGATGAATATGATCAATTTGTCATCCAAGACAGAGGGAAGTCTAAATTGAAGAATGATGACATGGCATTCAACACTGAAGGCCCAAAGAAATGAAAGTCAAACCTCACCTGCTATAATTGTGACTGGTCCAGGCACAAAAGGAACCAGTGCTGGGAAGAGGGTGGCGGTCAAGAAGGCAAAGTGCTGAAGAATTGGAAGCCTTGCGGAAAGAAAAATGCCACATCTGGCTCCAAAGGTGACCAGAGTGCAAATATGGCAATGAGCAATGAGCCTGACGCTGTCTGGCTCACAGTGAGCAGGGATAACACTATGGATGATAAATCAGATGGGCCATATGAGGGAGGAGTGTCTGTAATGAACTGACAATTTTCATTTTCATATCTAATCTTGATTTTATCTTATCAAGCCACACAATTATCTTATTGCACAACATAACAGTGGACTTGTAACTTTTCTTTATTCTTCTCTCGCGCTCACAGATGCTCCTTCTTTATTTAGTTATATTCATGTTCACACAAGATCTGATCTCATTCCCACACTCATTTCTGCTCTATGCTTCCATTTCACTCTCACAGTAATTACTGTCTTATGCTTCTCTTCCATTCTGCCACACCTCATGGTAGCATCATGCCTTTAATCTCCATT
Source organism: Rubroboletus rhodosanguineus (assembly GCA_038091115.1). Lineage (NCBI taxonomy): Eukaryota > Fungi > Basidiomycota > Agaricomycetes > Boletales > Boletaceae > Rubroboletus > Rubroboletus rhodosanguineus. The sequence continues at coordinate 15,559 of JBBPNW010000331.1, forward strand.
ATCCTTATGTACTTATGTAGTCATGTACTCTTATGCACAGCTTGGTCTATGTGCATATGCCAATAGTATAATAGCCCTGTGGACGACAGCTGGTATCCCCAGTCTAGTTCACTTGGTCATTTCCCATAAAGACCTGAGTGATATCCCCATCTCTACTCCTTTCTACTAGGATCTTGTGACAGTGACCTAAGGATCTAGCGTTGATCTTTGTGGTTGTTTCACTTGAACTAGACTTCATCATCCTTACCTCACAAACATGACTTTGCCGAATGAACGAGCAAGTGCGTTGATCCTAGACTCAAGTAGAAAACCTGGGCTTATAGCAGCCTAGTGTTCTTCCATTGGACTCCTCACTGAACTCTCCCTTCTCTCCCAGCGCCTGATCGTCCCAATCGGGATATTTCACTGCATCCACTCTATTGGGCTATTGCCGCAGTTGAAGAGTGGTTAGATAATGTAGAAGGAGGTGCACCATGAGCAGAATCCATCACGTCAGAGAGTGTGAGAGAGTCAAGATCCCGATTACCTTTTTTTTTTTTTAAAAAAAAAATCATATTATTGTCCCAGTGGGGTGCATTACCCTATGAGGGACATACAGGACTAAGGTGTGTAGGTATAGGGGCCCAGTGCCCCACTGCTCCCCGGTCTGACAAATGCCCTGACCAGCAGGCTGTAATAGCCCCTGATGGTCCCACCGTTCCCGCCGGCGGTTTTAGATGTCACGACCTTCCTGGGGACAGCCCTCCTAATAAGTGGTAGCTATGAGTGGAGGGAAAGTCGACGAGTGATGAAGATATGGCAATGGTCCCAAGGGACAGGACGGATGGAATGGGGGGGCAGTAGTAGAAGATACAGTGAAATAGAGGAGGCTCCAGTGCGGTCTTGCGAAGTTGCGGGCTTCTGTAGCAGAATGGAGACTTCAGCTTTTGCAGCATTTTCTTCGATTATGAGTAGTCCCCGTTGCAGCTCTGGGCTGCGTAATTCCGAACGTGGTGGGATGAGTGACTGCAGAGTGGGTGAGATCTGAGAAAAGAGGAGGGGGAGGAGAAGGGGAAGGAGAAAGGGGAGAAATGTATCAGCGTTATTATTTCAGCTGGAATTGAATGTCACCGAGTATAGGTTGGAAGCGTTTAGTGCTGTTGACGAAGTTGAGAATCGCTGGGGTCATGTTCGGTCGGAGGACCATTTGCGGGGCTACCTTTGCCGCGCGACCTATGGTCTTTTCTAGAGTCAGTCGTTCCCTGGTGTAGGTGGGGCAGAGAAGTAGAAAGTGCGTGATAGTCTCTCGTATTCCTGGACAGTGTGGGCAGTTCGGTGATGGAGCCTTTGTTATTCTGAACAGGTATGAGTTAAGGGGGATGTGACCAGTGCAGAGCCAGGTCAGGGCACTGGTTTGTTTCCTGGTCAGATCGTTTGTCATTTTGATGAAGGTTCCTTGAAGCAGTTTGGGGTCTAGTGGGTGCATGCGGGCATAACGAGGGGATGTCTGCCAGTCCGCCAGCCAGTGGACTGCAGACCAGTCTTTTTGCGCCTGAAGGGCGGCCGTGGTACTGAGGGGGAGTTGGCGGTTGCGTAAGAATGGGGGGAGATTGCGTTTTCGGCTGGAGGCGAGGTTGTCTTGAGCCGCTATTTTTGCTTCTGCGTCTGCCCTTTTATTGCCTGCGACACCATCATGGCCCGAGATCCAGCTGATGATGATGTCTTTCGGGTTGCACCTGTTTGTCTGTTGAAAGTTACGAATGAGTGAATGGAAACGGTCCAGAAGATAGCGGCAGGGCTTAGCAGCGAAGCCATCGCTGGCTTTGATGGTGGCTTGATTATCGATGAAGATGGTGACTGGGAGTTCTACTTCTCTGCTAGTAAGGAGCAGGTGCGCCGCCAAGATCAGGCCAACCGCCTCTGCTTCATAGACTGTGTGTTGCTGACAGGTGCCCAGGTGGTACCGTAGTTGTCTGGTATGTCCTCGCGAGTCGTACAGAATTGCGGCTGCACCTATTGCTTTGTCGATGCCTGATCCATCGCAGTAGATTCTTGTGGGAGATGTGCAAGAGTTGTGAGATGCGATGGCCATCTCCCTGGTCGGGTCAATGGAGATTCGGCATGGGACATCGTCATCTGGGGGACGCAATGAGTGCTGCACTGTTTTGATGGCATCCGGTTCTAGGTCAAACACCTTGGTGAGGTAGTGTAGCGATGAGCAGTGGCGGCGGACGAAGTGTTTGGCTGCTTGGCGAATTACTTTGTACAGGGGGTGAGAGGGCGGGTGGGCTGCCATTCTGAGGGTAGCACGTAGGGTGAGGGTCTGGAGCCTGAGTGAGATTGGCGTCAGGTGAGTGAGTGCTTCGAGGGCGTCGAGAGCTGTTGTTGACATTGCACCAGTAGCGCTTATTGCAGCCATGTGCTGGATTCTGTTCAGCTTGTTGGCGACTCTGATGGAGCCTGTTGCGACCTTCAAGGACTTCGTCCCAAGATCAAGGAGCAATGACTATATCGTATACTCCAATGCGAACACTCAGCGGACGAACACACACACTTCTGGTTGTAAAGAGGAGGAGAAGGAGAATTCCTTAATACTAAGCCTTGGAGGGCAAAGTACAAATGGATTAGACTGGGGATTCCAGTCGCAAAGTGTCTACTTTATATACATTTGAGAATGGTGCACAGACCAAGCAGTGCGTGAGAAGAATTACTATAAGAAGGTAAAGTAGTGGAGTGGGAAACGAAAAAGAAGAAAAGAAGGAGCAGAGATTAAATACATGAGGCATGATGTCATATGATGTCATTGGTCTAGCCTCAGATCAGGTGATAGTTCGCACGGTCATGTGCTGATCACATGATTATAAAAGGAGAAATGGTAAGTACGAAAAAGTTTGAAAATATGGTATATCATAACAGAGCCTCGGGTGCGGGAGTGATCAGATGAGTTGTGGATGGGTTGGAACCAGAGGTCAGCTGCGTAAAGAGTTTTAGGGAGTGCTACTGCAGTGTAGAGCCGTCTCGTGAGTGAGAGGGAGAGACCGTTGGATGATCGGGAGAGATGTCTGATTTGTAGTGTGTATGCAGTGCCTTTTCCTAGGGCATAGGCGATGTGTTTGTTCCAGTGTAGGGACTCATCAAATATGACTCCTAGGAAGCAGTGTGTTGATGTGTGAGGGATGGGAGTTTTGCCGATTGTGAGTGGAGGGCATTCAAGGGATCTGTTGGGGGAGAATTCCATTAGTGCAAATTTGGATATTTCGAAACGGGAGTTGTGGTCCTTAGACCATTCGAGGGCGCCTCCTGCGCGGTTGAACATGTCTGATAGGGCTGCGTGTGTTTGGTGAAAGTTATCACCAATGGTAAGGTAGGCGATGTCGTCAACGAATGCTAGGGAGATCTCCTTTTTTCCAGACGGTTCTGGGACTTCAACAAGGTCGGAGTTGTAGATGTTGTATAGTACCATAGAGATGGGGTCACCTTGGCCGATGCCATTTAGAATGATGATCCAGTCAGAAGTGAAGCTGTCGAAGGATAGCTTTGTGTGCCGGCTGCGAAGAACATTTGCAGTGAAATTGATGAGGATGTTGGGTATGCGTCGTGTTCGCATGTTGTGTAATAGTCTGGAGGTGACTGCGTTGGGGAAGGCCCCTTCAATGTCAAGGAAGAGTGCAGATACCACCTTTCCTCGTCGCCAGGCGTCTCTTACCGTCGTTTCAAGAAGGTGTAGGGAGTCTGTGGTGGAACGGCCAGGACGGCCGCTGAAGTGGTTAGCAGGCAGGAGGTTGTTGCTTTCCAGGAGGTGGGTGATGGTATCGGCAACAATTGCTGTGAGTAGTTTTCCCATGGTGTTGAGTAGGGCGATTGGTCAGTAGGCTTTCGTTATGGCGTAGTTAGGGCGTCCGGGTTTGCGGAGAACGACCGTGGTAAACTTGTGCCAGGGGTCATAGTAAGTATCGAGCAAGAGGGCTGCATTGAAAATAACCAAGAGGTAGGGTACGAGAATGTTGCTGCACTCTTTAAAGACAATGTTTTGAACTCCATCTGGTCCTGGGGCTTTGTGCGGTTTCAAGTTGGTGATGGCGTGTAGTAATTGGGATTCTGAGATTGTGGGGGGGTCAGGGAGCGCGTCTGGGTAGGAGAAGTCGGTGGGGACTGAAGAGGTTGCT
>JBBPNW010000332.1:0-19661 GCA_038091115.1 Rubroboletus rhodosanguineus
GTTCATTTTGATCTTGACGGAATTCCTGGGGACAATGAGAATGTTGTGGTTGCGGCAAGACTCAACTTTTTACCAAACATGCCTTCTAATCCAACTGGCCGGGAATGCCAGGAACCAAACGTAAGTCCTAGCTCCGCTGTTTGCTGCGAGTGCTTATAATCAGCGGGTCTGCTTAGCATATTAGCGTTCATCATCCATTGCGTCCTTATTGGCCTCACGTTGTTCAAGTACTTCGCGTTCAGGGCGGGTCGGAACAGGACCCCCCTTGTATCACTCGTGGTTCGCGATGGCAGCACAATGTATGCCACAATTTCTTGTGAGCAGATGTCACCAGTGGCAGTCGGACGGTCAACTCAGTACTGATCTGATGACTCAGTCGTATTCGTATCAATGTTCCTTGTATGTGGTCTGGAGCAGAAGCAAGGCGTTGCAATCTTTTTGTTTGTGTTCTTTCTTTGGCATCGGATTGCGTGTTGCTGATATTTTTTTTCTCCCGCAATTTAGCTGGGTCGTGTCTTTGTACAGTATCACAGTATGACCATATTTAGTTTTGGAAGTGAACTTACTCTGACATTTCATCTAGGGGTGTCGCATGATACGAAGTATGGAGCGCTTCGCAAGAAAGGAGATATCGACAGAATACCCCCAGTTGATCTTTACCAGCCAAATCAACATCGGAACAATTGAGTCTAGTAAGTGGGGTTGATCTACCCTCTAGCCTCATTTCCCTGTAGGTAAATATCTGGTAAATATTGCTGCACGCCGCATTGGCTCTTTGCTTCTGTAACCTTCTTGATAGTCCCTTCAAATGTTATGAATGACACGGACCAGAGAGGGATGTCTCAAACTGTCGGGCCCATGTCCTGATATTCAGCTGAGGGTCTTGCAAATTTGGGGGTAAGTACAAGATCCAGTGCACTCGAGCTTGTGTCTTCCCATGCGTGCGCGATCTTGTCTCGTTGGGTCTTCGCTGCCACGCTGCGCTCGCTTGTGGTACTGTCGGGATGATTTCCCAGCCTCTATTCTCTATATGCGACATGTACAACACATCTGATTCGCCCAGAATGGCCTCGATCTGACGGTACAACTTGGTGAGTCCAGTTCATCGGACCTCGATTAGGCTCGACTGACTTTTCTAGGTTGCGATTCGAGTCTTCCTCGTCGACACGGTGGGTTGACGGCCTCGTTAGGTCGTCTGCGGTGCTTTCCGTGTGGCCCGTTCTCACCTAGCAGCTTCGCATCGACTCGTATCGAGTCACCGCGCATGCTGCTTGTTGCACCATTCATCCAGCCTCGTACCCCATCAATTGGGCCCTGTCATTATCTCTCTGACGCCCCAAATTGCTCTCGACACTTCCCAATTCGCCAAACTCGCCCTTATGGCCTCCCAGACCTCTGACTCGACTCAACGCGATCGTATCGCATCCAGGACATCCCTAGTTTCTCTGGGGATTACCTGGTACGACCGCTTTGTCGTCCGGCTTGCTCGGCTTTGTTCAAGTCTCCCAAGCGAGTTTTCCTTATTTTCTTATTCCACGCACCCGCGCTCGTATTCCGACACATTCTGCAGCTTCTTCGGCTACTTCCTGGCGTCTTCGTCGCAATCTCACACTCCCGGCGTGTTCATCTCGCTATTGGTAGGTGCGACATCTCGGCTTGCATAGCCTTTCCACCCTCCCTCGAGTTCGATGCTTGGGGGCTCATTGTGTTCTGAATCCGGGTAGGTCCATGATGTCCATCAAGGTATGGTGATTGTTTTCTTTAGTCTTATCATCAATCGCACTCGTGTGTCCCAAGATCCCCACCCTCAATCTGCGTGTCTCAGCACCCTCCTATGACATTATCCTCGATCCCTGCTGCATCTGCGCTTCTATACGCGACCCCTTTGTTTCGTCCGCCGATCACCTCGCCGCCTGGATCGACCTGCGCAGTCTCTCAACTCGCAGTATGCTCGTTATGCTGCCAACGTGCCTCTGGTCGTGCCCCTTCGCCGTGCGGTCCGTCTCTGGAGCCGCCTTCGCTCACTGGCGCAAACGGACAAGGACCGAATTATAGCACTGCGTTTCATGTGTCTGATCTGTGAGCCGTGAGTTGATATCTACCTACCCACACTTGTAATAACCTGACCTTCTTGTCATTCCAGCTGGGTGAGGAGCGACCGGAAGTGATATAGGGGCTCTCAACAAGCAATTCAAACTGGTTTTCGGAGGGGAGACAAGAACGACTGGCCATCAAGTGTTGTCTATGTGCTTGAACAGTACCACCTAAGATTCCCAAATGATAATATTGTCAAGAAAGGGACAGTAGATATGACAGCGTGTATATACAAGGTGGTGAAATTTACAGTAGCAAAGAGCCTAGATACCCTCGAAAAGATACACCCGTGATCACCGATCAGTACTGTTTTTATAATAGCAACATGTACCAGACGTTTGCTCACGGTATGCCAAATAATCACCGATGAAGTGAGGGTAGAGGGTAGATCGATCCCGTCGCGGGCTGCCAGACTCCGATGGTAATTTGGCTAGTGAAGATTGACTGGGTGTATTCTGTCGGTCTCTCTCTTGCGAAGCGCTCCATACTTAGTATCATGCGACACCCCTAGACGAAACGTTGTGAGTAAACGCACTCCCAAAACTAAATGTGATCATACTGTGATACTGTACAGAGACACGACCCAGCTGAATTGCGGAAGAAAAAAAAAAGCAAAAGGTCAAACATCAGCAACACGCACTTCGACACCAAAAAAAAAAGGAACACAAACAAAAAGACCGCAATGCCTTCCTTGTGCTCCAGACCACATATAAGCAACACTGATACGAGTATGACTGAACCATCGGATCAATACTGAACTCACTGATCCAACTATCGATGGTGAGGTCTGCTTACAAGAAATCGTGGCATACATTGTGCTGCCATCGCGAACCACGAGCGATACAAGGGGGGTCCTGTTCCGGCCCGCCCTGAACGCGAGGTATTTGAACAACGTGAGGCCGATAAGCACGCAATGGACAACAAATACGAATATGCTAGGCAGAACCCGTCGATTATAAGCACTCGCAACAAACAGCGTAATTAGGACTTACATTTGAGCCCTGGTACTCTCGGCCAGTTGGATTAGAAGACACGTTTGGTAAAAGGTTGAGTCTTTCCGCAACCACAACATTCTCATTGTCCCCACAAATTCCGTCGAGATCAAAATGAACAGTAGGAAAGCTATCCCTCTGGATCGATTATATAGAGCAACTACTGTACACCTTGTTCAACAAAACTGCATCTTCCAACGGAGATATCACGTTAGACTTACCGCGAACAGACACAATAAGCTCGATCAAACTTCCAAGAATCTGTGAGAAAGCTAGGACATAGTTGTACCATATGCTGCAAAGCAGAAGGGGGTTACTGCCATCGGCCAGTGGTCCACTGAACGAGTTGTGGATTCTAAGTTGAAATCGATGAGTCTCGACAAGAGGGATACGGGATACGTTGCAATGTACTCACATACATGCGGAGATCGCACCATAGCGAAGAAAGAAGTACACCCACTTCATGGGGTTTTTGTTACGCATACTGTAGGCGCCAAAAAGATGGTGTCAGGAAAGCTGACCAAATGACGACCAGACTCGATACGCACGTCCAAATATATTGAACCTCCTCCTCAATTGTTAGAAAACAGTGCCAGACCAAAAATGTGAGACATGCGACTGAGAGTCAGATCAGCACCATCCAAAATACTACGTCTCTAACACATACTGTTGTGGTAGTGCACCTCGCGAACGGCAGCTACACACGCAGGAGATATCGCACGGCCAGTGATATCACTTGATGACATCTTGAAAGCAGAATCTTGGTCGCGGGGGATTGTCTGATGGTGGCCGTCCGGCGAAAGTACGTGAGGTTGAGCATGTTCGCGTTAAGTGGCCCGACTCATCACAAACAGCTCCGTGTGACCGTACTAGGCACCCGCGATAGAGTCAGCCCTGTGTCACTCCCACGGCAGTTGACGTCGATGGAGTCCAGTGCTGAGATTGCTGTCGTAAAATCTCGAACATGTACGAACCCTGTTTTCTTGGCGACCTCCCCTGCCATCACGTACTGACTCGTGACGACACCCGAAATACATTTCAGCGACGAGGAAGAAACAGCGGGAACACTTGAAGAGTAAACGCGTGGACTCTGAGAGACGTAGGAGGGACGGGGAAAGACATACCCTGATATCGAGCATTGCTCATGTCTTGGGGTCAACATAGTGTTATCTGAGTCAGATAAAAGGTTGATGTCCATGTCGCGGCGTTCACTTGAACACGGAGATCTAAGTTGATGTCCCGCGAGCACTCGTATGCTTAGCCTACGAGATTAACCAGAACTTATACCTATATGTGTAAACGAGATCCACTATCGATTGGTATATTGGTCGATCGCTTCATGGTCTTGTGTAGCCCCAGCGCCGCGCGTGTAGGATCCGAATGATCAGCCTCGTCGACCATTGACCATAAAACTTAGGCGTGATTCTATTGGCATGCCCCAAGGACAGACTGAAATCCAGCAAACTACATCGCCACAGCGATAGATGACCTTGTCCGGGCTCTCCTCGTCCCCCACCGTAGCGCCACATCGCATGGTAACTCATCCCCAAACTTCAGACGTCCGTCGCACAGTACAAAGGCGGTTTCCGAGCTAAAAGGCGGTTTTTTGGTTGCGGCCTGGCACATGTTCGTGTGATCCGGAAAGGGATACGAACGGGGCCTTGGTCTGTTGGGACGGCCAGTCCATCATAGCTGCCCTGGCTTGCGTTGACAATAATAGCAGGTCCTTTGCTGGCCGCTTTTTGGAGATCTGGGGAGAGCAAAGATAGGGGAGGTTGAGTAAACCTGCGAATATCAACCACAGCATCCTGCGAGTGGACGTTCAGTAGTGATTGTCGCAAGCTCCCTACTGCATGTCTTGAGAAGGATAGCCTTGAAGGGGGGAAATCAAATAATCCGGGCACAAATGCTTGGGAAAGCTAAGTCGGCTCTCTTACCGCCCAAGTCCAACTTATCTGGGTTGACTAGAGTTTAGAATGCCAAACCCAGTGAAAAGTACGACGCGAATGCAAAGGAAGACGTCCGAAAACACATACCACCTGTGTTTCTGAGCTTGGTACGCGGTTGATGTCAAGAAACCAAATCCATGTTGTGGTCACAAGCAAAATCATAGTTCGCATCGTTTGTGAGGTGGCATCGAATAGGGAGCGGGACATGATTCGAGAAACCAGGTGGATAGTTGATATTCCCCAACGGAATAATCACTGCGAGTTGCCTTCAAATCCCTGCATGTGGCTTTCTCAATGGGCAGAACAAAAGATGTAATCAGTGATTCTTGAAAGTCAACGTACAACCTTGAGGAACGCGGCAGCGCTTACTGAGCTAGTGTGAACAAAGTTGCCGTGGTCGCATGACATTGCAGTCTTGATTGGCTCAGGTTTGAGTTTTGCGGCCCAGATAATTTCCGGTTCTGTTACAGAGTGAAGTTACATTACCACCGCTAGAAAATCCCTACGGCGGTGTCCCACTCGATCTACCCATCAAACCGAGCGGAAGGCAACATCAATTCGACTTTTGTGGACAACGGGCGTCTACAGGTCGGCGGCGGTGACAATTACAGAGACTGCCAAAGCGTTACATGTCCAACACTGACATACCGCTTCACACCATCGCACCCAACTCACGACCACGCGCAGCGTACGCTCCTCTCGTCGACCAGCAGAACTTCAATTCACAAGGAGACGATCGAACACCCGAGAGAGCAAACATGCACACAGGTGCACTCAGGAGCGGTGCTGCGGTGCGAACCACAACTCGTGGATTCGGGAGCGGACGTTCGAAGGACAAGGGGAAGCAACGAGAACAATATGGAGATGAGTCAGACGAGGAAGCCACACTGTTGGGACACGTCGAGAGGACTGCGGACGGTGATCCTGACGCCGAGGACGACGGTGATATTGGCAGTGAGGGGGAGGGGTCGACTAGGCTAAGGCGTTTGGAAGGATCGCAAACGTCTGGGGTGCGTCAATTTGCTTTTCGGGATGGTCACAACAACCGTGGAGGTTGGTATTCATACCTTGACACCGACAGCGCTCATCAACACTCAGCAAAGCGGGAAGCAGAGGCAGACAGGACAAATCCCGTACCATCCCGTTTAGACCTCCAGGTGGGCGTCCTCTTTCTCTGTTCATTCAACATACGCTGGTTATTGATCGCCATACATGACTGGTTGTCACTCTGTTGTGTTCTGCAGAGAAATTCCAATCCCGCTTTCCTCCCAACATCGTTCGAAACCAAAAGTACAACATATTCACCTTCTTCCCGGTTGTTCTATACGAACAGTTCAAATTCTTCTTCAATCTGTATTTTCTTCTCGTCGCACTTTCGCAGTTCATACCTGCACTCAAGATTGGTGCGCCCAGCAGAATATCTCATTTCCTTTCCCATTGCGCTCATGCATTTATATGCTGTTAAGGTTTCATAATCACGTATGTTGCACCACTCGCTTTCGTCCTATGCGTCACAATGGGAAAAGAGGCATACGATGACTACAAACGCAATCTCCGAGACCGCGAAGCCAATTCTCAGAAATACTTAACATTGGTTCCTCCTTCCCCTCACAACCGCACGAGTTTCCGCTCATCCGAGTCTGCGACCCTATTCGATGTCTCTGACCCCGAACTCCAGGAACAATCACACTCTCAGCCAGATCCAGGTCCACACACGCGTTCCGTTCCGTCTTCGTCTCTCAAAGTTGGCGATCTCGTACTCCTTGAGAAGAACGATCGCGTACCCGCCGATATGATTTTACTCCGAACATCTGATCCTTCTGGAACTTGCTTCATACGTACGGACCAGCTCGATGGTGAGACGGACTGGAAGGCCCGCGTCGCCGTCGCTGCGACGCAAGGCTTCAAAGGGGGTGAACGAGCCGTTATGATGCTCGAGGGAGAGGTCTACGCTGATGCCCCGATCAAGGATATTCACAATTTCGTCGGCACCATCACTGTGCACTCAAGGTCTGACTTAGGACATGCACACGGGACCTCCTCCCCGGGTGTGGAATCCCTTTCGGCGGAGAACATGCTTTGGGCAAATACTGTACTGGCTGCGGGGTCTGCTGTTGGGTTTGTGGTTTACACAGGAAGTGAGACGAGGGCAGTCATGAACACAAGCCATCCTGAGACAAAGGTTGGGCTGCTAGATCTGGAGATTAACAGACTCGCTAAGGTGCGTTCCTTTTCAACGGATCATACAATATTTCTTCCAACCTCGCCATTGCTGGCATACTACCATCGAGAAACCGACGCTAATGGTGTACTTTTCTGTCCGCTTCTGTTAGATCCTTTGTGCGGTCACGTTTGCGCTCTCCGTAGTGCTTGTAGCATTGAATGGGTTCCGCGGGCTTTGGTATATCTATGTGTTTAGGTTTTTGATTCTGTTCTCGTCCATCATTCCTATTAGGTGCGTTTCCGATCTTCATGCCCTGAATCAATGTTTATGTTAATCTCTCTCCGAAAGTCTCCGCGTTAACCTTGACATGGGCAAAACGGTGTACGCACAGCAAATTATGTCGGACAGCGAGATTCCAGGCACGATCGTTCGCACAAGCACCCTCCCAGAAGAACTTGGAAGGATCGAATATCTATTGAGTGACAAGACCGGAACGCTCACGCAAAATGGTTCGTGTTTTTGTCATCACGTATCCGAGGGTACATTCGACAGAAATTACACTAGAAATGGAGATGAAGAAGCTACATATGGGTACAATATCGTACGGGTACGACGCGATGGACGAAGTTGCACATCAGCTTGCGATGGCGTTTGGAGCAGAACAAGGTACGTTGTTTTCCCTTGTTCTGAGCAAAAGATACCTGAGGTTAATGGATTCGCAAGTTGTCAGATCTGGGTCAATTGCAACGGGTGCACAACTTGCTACTCGTGGCCGCAGAGATATGTCCTCCAGGCTGCGAGATGTTGTTCTCAGTCTCGCGCTATGCCACAATGTATTTTTCTTCTTCCCTCACCCGAACGCTTAATGACCGTTTGTCTGCCCAGGTAACTCCCGTAACGAACGATGACGGTACTATAACCTACCAAGCGTCTTCCCCTGACGAAGTTGCCATTGTCAAATGGACAGAATCGGTCGGTCTGACACTCACTGCACGGGACCGTACGTCGATAACCCTACAAACGCCTGCTGGTTCCTCGCTAAACTATGATATCCTCGAGCTCTTTCCCTTCACGTCCGAGTCAAAACGTATGAGTATCGTCGTTCGTGAGGCTCACACTGGGGAAATTTTGTTCTTGCAAAAAGGCGCGGATGTGGTCATGGCAAAGATTGTACAGAAGAACGATTGGCTTGAGGAGGAGATTGGGAATATGGCGAGAGAGGGGTTGAGGACGCTGGTCGTTGGCAGGAAGAGGTTAACCGCACAACATTACGCAGCATTCAAACGACGACACCACGAAGCGAGCGTGAAGACCGAGGGGAGGAACGAAGCAATGACAACTGTCGTCTCGGAATACTTGGAGAGAGATCTGGAACTACTGGGTCTGACGGGCGTCGAGGATAAGCTTCAGGATGAAGTCAAGTCGTCGTTGGAGTTGTTGAGGAACGCGGGGATCAAGATTTGGATGTTGACGGGCGATAAAATTGAGACAGCGAGGGTTATCGCAATCTCGACTAAACTCGTCGCGAGGAATCAGTACATTCACGAAGTCGCGAAACGTGAGTCCAACCTTGCTTGTTCTCAATTTCGTTGGCGTTAAGCAGCTTGTCAGTGAAAACATCAGATCAGGTTCGTGACGAACTCGAGTTCTTGCAATCAAAGCTCGATTGTTGTCTTGTCATCGATGGTGAATCCTTACAAGTACGTTGGTCCCTCTTCTGTGTATTCAACTAATCTGACGTTTGCCGTGATAGCTTTGTCTGAACTTGTACAAGAATGAGTTTATCGAAATAACCACGAAGCTATCTGCTGTCGTCGCCTGCCGCTGTTCCCCTACGCAGAAAGCAGACGTGGCGCGTCTCATTCGTCAGTACACCAAGAAACGGGTGTGTTGTATTGGGGATGGTGGGAACGACGTGAGTATGATACAGGCTGCAGACGTCGGTAAGTCTAGCACCTCGACGGTCCATTGCTTCACCTACGGAAAACTCACTTGTTCCCGTGTTTCTCTAGGCGTCGGGATTGTGGGCAAGGAAGGGAAACAGGCCTCCCTCGCTGCTGACTTCTCCGTCACCCAGTTCAGTTACCTCACCAAACTCCTCATGTGGCATGGCCGCAATTCTTACCGTCGTTCCGCCAAACTCGCCCAATTCGTCATCCATCGCGGTCTCATCATCTCGGTGATGCAAGCCGTGTTCTCGGCGATATTCTACTTTGCACCGATCGCGCTATACCAGGGATGGCTTATGATTGGCTATGCGACGATCTATACGATGGCGCCCGTGTTTTCGTTGGTGTTGGACACGGACGTGAACGAAGATTTGGCATTGATATACCCCGAGTTGTACAAGGAGCTCACAAAGGTACGCCCCGGGCTGCGTGTGTTTCCGCGAGGACATGGATCCTCACTCACACTCTTTGCAACTCTTTTCTCAGGGCCGGGCGCTCTCTTACAAGACGTTCTTCCAATGGCTGATGATCAGCGTATACCAAGGTTCGTCTACGTTCTGACCTGCGTCCAGGCAGCCTGCTCACTCTATTTCTTATTTGACCCAGGCGCGGCCATCATGCTCATCTCCCTCGTCCTCTTCGAGACGGAATTCTTGAATATCGTCTCCATCTCCTTCACCTCGCTCATCCTGAACGAACTGATCATGGTGGCATTGGAGATCACGACTTGGTAAGCCTCTGTCGTCACACCCTGTCACGCGCCCTCGTTGTTGACGTGTCCTCCCCCGCGCACGTACGGTACGCGTACAGGCACATATACATGGTCATCTCCGAGGTGGTCACGCTCTTCTTCTATGTGATTAGCATCGCTTTCTTGCCGGAATACTTTGGTGCGTGTCTTTTGGGGACTTTGGTCCTGACGAGTGAAACACCGTACGATACTCACCCCGCTCGCTCGCCAGACCTCGAATTCGTGGTGTCCGTTCGTTTTACATGGAAAGTGGCCGTCATCGTGGCGATCAGTGCACTCCCTCTGTATGTCATCAAGCTGATACGAAGTCGGATCGCACCCGCCGCGTCGAGCAAGTTACTCTAATTGTTTTTTTTGTTTTTTTTTCGGAATAAAAATAAAATAACTTATCTTGCCAAAGGCGCACAGCGATACCGAAAATTTTTAAAATCTTTATGATGTATTTCTGCTTTGTTTACCTCGAACGCACCATCGACTAGACGGATATTGCAGATGAAGCACACGAGAGGGAGGGAGGGCGTTACAAAAGGAACGTCTCGAGAGTCAACAAGGGCGGAGATACCAATCGAGGGAGGATGGAGAAGAAAAACAAAAACAAAAGAGGCTACTAATGGGGTGTTGCTACACTGATTAGGTAGAGTCAGTTGCCAGCGTGAGGTGGTGGAGATGGATTAATAGGATTAACGAATGCGTTCGGGAAAAAGCCTGCGGGAGATTGCCAGGACGGTTCTGGACTGATGTTTCTCCACAGCGAGCCACCGATCGGGGGTGGCCGTGGTGAGCCGAAGCCGGGTGGAGGTGCGGGAGGACCCCAGGGCGGTCGTGCTTCGACGGCGGTGCGCGGGTTGGTAGCCGTGACCCAAGACTGACCGACAACACCAGGCACCGTACGCCTCCCGGGTGGTGGAACGACTTCGTCATCGTCTGCTGCGAGGGCAGAGGATCCGAGGACGCCCTTTGGACTGGGAGACCGACGAACGGGTGAACCAGACCCAGATCCCGATGCTTCACCAGTAGTGGGTCGCGCGATAGGCGCCATCTGAGCAATGGGGATCGGCCTTGCAACAGGGCCGGGACCAGGCTCCGGCAAGGACGCCTTTCTGGAAGGAACAGCAGCGAGTAGTGTCGGGGAGGCGACGGGATTCTGGACCGTTTTTGACGGGGGTCCTATTGGCGCGGGTTGGGGAAGCCGGCTGAAAGGCGAGTCAAAGGGGGAAGGTGATCCAAAACCTCTCGGGAGAGTAGAGGCGGCTAACGAAGGAGGCGGCCCTTGTGAAATCGAGGGTCCAGGTCCAAAAACTCCGAACGGCGGAGGCGGCCCATAGGGAGGGAGTGAAGTCGGTGGCGGGACCATCCCTGGAGCTGAGGGGTACAAGGGGGGTACCGGTGGTGGGAAGGCGTTCGGAGCAGAAGGGGCGACAGGGGTGACAGGCTGAGATGCAGTGGCTAGGGGGCGTTGGGAAGTCGCACGAGTTGGAGTAGTTACTGGGGTAGGCGCAGCCGCGGGCTTGTTCAGTATCTTCTTCGTAGAGCCATTAGTGCTCTGCGAGCGCTGAGTGGAACCCGAGGCACGAGGGGAGGTAGGTTGACGAGCGCTCTTGGCTGCCGCGCGTTGCTGTTGTGCAAGACGTTCCTTCTCAACCTTGTCCTCTCGTTCCTTGGCCAGCTTCTTCTCTCGCTCCTCTTTCTCTTGCTGCTCCTTCTTAGCAGCCTCGCGTGCTGCCTTGTCAGCAGCAGCCTTAGCCTCCCGTTCTTCCCTGGTTTTGCGCTCCTTCTCTTCTCTTTCGCGTCTTTCCTGCTTTGCCTTTTCCTCCTTTTCTCTGCGCTTACGTTCCCGCTCAGCCTCGCGCTCCCTCTCCTCCGCAAGGCGCTTGCGACGCTCTTCATCTTTGCGTTGCTTCTCCTCCTCAGCAGCCTTGCGAGCAGCCTCGCGCCTGGTCTTCTCTTCCTCCTTTTTCTTGCGCGCCTCCTCCTCGTGTGCCAGTTGCTTGGCCTTTGTGGCCGCATCCTCAGCCGCCTTCTCCGCAGCCTTGGCTAGTCGTTCTTCCTCTTTTGCCTGTTTCTGCTGCCTAAACCACACTTGAGTAACACGCGAAAAACGGAGTGAAGCACACTGTACTTTTTCTTATCCTTCTTCTTCTGGTTCTGCGTCTGCTTCTTGGCCTCCCGTTCCTTCGAGAGCTTGTCTTCGTCCTCCAATTCACGAAGCAGTTGTTGTTGGCGTTCCTGGGCAACCTTTTCGCGATACGCTTGAAGGACGCGTTGCTCGAACATGCGGGCTGCGAAGATAGAAAACATCCGCTTGCCCTCCTCCATCTTCTGCTCCTCGGTCATGACCTTCATGTCACAAAGATCGCTGAGCACAAAGAGTGACAGTTACCATTAGGATCTCACCTCCTCGTCATCATCCTCGTCCTCGTCATCCTCGTCCTCTTCGTCATCCTCGTCATCATCGCCCTCATCCTCTTCGACATCGCTCTCCTCCTCAACATCCGCCGCAGCTTCCTCTTCACGTTGCATTCGACGCTCGGCGAGCTGCTCCATCATCTCCAAAAACTTCTGTCCGTCATTTTTCAACAGATCGTCCGCGACAGTCAAGATATTGTTTGGACCTGTGACAGAGATGAGAGAAGGTTGAAGCGCAGATGAGGGGGGGCGTGCCTGTTACAGTGAGGCTACTGCCCAAATTAAATAGCCCGTCCCGACCGCTCGCCTTTGTACCGTTCACCGGCCTACGCCCGCGCGAACCGACATTTCTTCGATCTCGAGGTTTCACGTCCTCTTCCTCTTCCTCTGCACCTTCCTCCTCTTCCTCCTCTTCCTCTTCCTCCTCTTCCTCATCGTACTCCTCCTCCTCCTCATAATCATCCTCGTCACCCTCGTCGTCATCAAACTCACTCTCGTGTTTGATAGGCTTTCGACCGTTCGTGAGAGCGGGTGTTCTATTTGACCGTGGAGGATGATGTGTGGATTTAGTATGAGGATGTCCAATAACAGTACCGTTCTTATCGAGCTCGACGCTGCCAGGAAAAGGCCCGGGCCCAGGTGGAGGTGGTATGGTACCGCCGGAATTGACATAGCGCTGCTGATAGTTCGCGTACTGTTCTAGCTCCTCGTAATAAGCATCGTACAGTACCTCAAGCTCTTCTTCGATCGCATGTCTAAAAATCCATTGATCAAACGACCACGAGGATGTAGGGACACAGTTGCAGGATTTTTTCCCAATCCGATCGGCGAAGACAGGGCAAGGAGCAAAAGGCCAAAAGTCATCATACGTCAGCCATTCGTTCTTTCCGATCACCATGACGCGTGAAAAAAAGGTACCAACCGCTTCCGCCCACAGACAGCACAGCTACAGCTGTGCTTCTGTTGTTCCTTCATCTTCTTCAAGACAGTGTCCTTCTCGATCTTGACCAAATTGCGACGCTCATCCTCTCCCAGACCAAGCCAAAATTGTTTGATCCGTTCACGCTCTTCGGTCGTGCTCGTGCTCCAGATCTTGCTGTTATTTTGGGAGCCCTTGATGGAGCCGGTGCTGGCGGGAGGACGAGATTTGGGGGGGACAGATGCGTTTGACGATGGCGGGGACGGATGATGGTGTGCATGATTATGTGAATAAGGGTGAGCGGTAATCGGAGCCTTTGATGCCGCTCGTGCAGTCCTCGCAGGCTGCTGGCCGTTACCGGGGACGGGAGCGGTGGCGGAATTTACAGTGGTTGTTGCTGGTGTGGTGAGTGGATAGGACATTGGTTGTTTTCCTTGTGCGCGAGAACTTGGGGGAGGATTTGCGGCAGTTGTTTCTTTTGTCGGTGGACGAGCAGCGGGCATGGCGTTGGCGGTGAGAGGAGGACGGTTTGTCAAATCCACCGTCCCCGTGGGACGTCCCCCGCCCTTTTCCGGTACCAACTCCGGTGCCGCGTTTGCCGACCGTGTCTCTGCGGCGGGTGCCGAGTTCGGCACGGAAGGAGCCACCGGAGCTTCGGCCGGACTCTTGGCATTGTCTTTCCTCTTTTTCCGCTTGTGTTGCTTAGCAGGGTCAGCAGCTGCAACCGGCTCAGGCGAACGCGTAGTAGTGCTAGTCTTAGTGCTAATGTCGGTGCGTTCCTGCGCTGTTGGAGATCGCACAGCTGTCTCTCCGTAACTCAAAACAACGTGGGCGACTGCATCGGGATTCGAGGGATGTGGTCCAGTCGCAGGGCGCGCAGGGTGAGGTTGCAAGTCAAACTGGTCCTCCAGATCTTCCTCAAAGCCGCCGTCCACCTCATCTTCGCTGTAATAGTCCTCCTCCGCAAACTCGTGCTCCCCACTTTCAAATTCATTGAGAAGCACGACGTTTGTTTGTGGCAAGGGACCACGAGGAGGCTGGCCAGGAGCAGGAGGCACCGCGCCCAGTGCTGCGGCTGCAGCTTGCTCTACGGATAGTGTGAAGGCGGGATCCGAAAATATGGATGGATCAAAAGGCAGCGGCGGGTATGCACCTGGGGGATATCCCGGAATGCCCTTCGTGGCCATCGTCGCCGTCGCCGTCGCAGTGCCGTTTTTGAGGTACGTATCCGACTGTACCATCTGCTGGGCAATATTATACATAGTTTGTGCCTTGGGGACGCTGGTCAGGAAACGGTAGTCAACAAAGCCGCAAGTGTACTCACGAAATTTTTGATGTGAGGTGGAAAAGACGACCAATATTCATCGTCTGCCAACCCTGGACCATTGTGTCCGTTCGGCTTGGACAAGGGAGGCTGAGAGCCGTGTTGGGCTGCTTTCGTCCCAGTTCGGCCGTTTGATTGAAGCTCGATATTGCGCCAATGCAAGTCGTTTGGAGTGGTAGTCAGAATTTCACCATGCAGCTGTGTAGTCCCTCCAGGACCGGGACAAGCGCGCGTAGTGGCAGACGTCGCAACGTATCCGGTGGTGGTAATATGTACGGACTCGAGCTGTGGAGATAGGCCACTCATGGGCGGCAGTGGCATGTCGGGACCCTCGTGGTTTGGCACGTCATCGCAAAGGTCACCGTTCTGGAGTGCAGCGCTCTGAGGTTCCTTTCCCTTTCCCTTCCTTCTGTGCTTCTTCCCATTCACAGCAGGCGGCGCGGGTTGCGCGGGAACGGTAGGTGCGGGCGAGCGCGAGTTTGGAGTGGGAGCCGGAACGACCGCAGGCTGTTTGGCCTTTTGCAACTTTCCAGCCGCCATTCTATGCGATTATGAGCTAGATTTAGATGCACATGGCGCAAAGTATGGAGTTGTGCTCACAAGAGGTATATAAGCTACCCAAAGGGCGCGAAGGGGAGTGGAAGGACGATTGGGATTGAAGAGATGGGGGGTGAGAGAGGAGATGGACACGATCTTGAATATTGTGTTGTACGATTATCAGGGATGAGTACGATGGGAGGATCCGGTACAGGACGAGGATGTTCACAAGACAGAGGTCGAGTGTCGCACTGATCGCTTTAACACGCCCAAATATGTCCTATCGGCAAGCGCCGTCGCACGTGACCCTGACAGGCTCGGACAACGGAATGACCCCTCGACAACGGAACGACCACCGGCGCCGGTAATAGCACGTCGGACGTACCACGGGACAGCCCATTCCCCTCTGAAAATCGCAGCAACGATCTGTACGTTGCGGGAATACAAGGATACGGGGCTTTGCCAGACAGAATCTCAGCGTTGCACAGTCGCATGCGTTTGTCATGGACATGAAAAGTATTGATGTAGTACGGGCGAACGCCACAAACCCGCAACACAATGCCACCGAATGAGTATATATTGTTGGTTCGGTATACTGAGTTTTCCCATCCTCATGATCCAGAAGATCAAGCAGCTCCGAGTCGCCGGGTAATGTCCCTCTCGGTTTTCCGGTAGAGGAAGTGGCGAATGTCACCTCATCCATGTCAGAACGTGTCTCGACAACGAATGGAGATTATGCTGCGTACGGCAGATAAGTGAATGCACTGTCATTCATGTCAAGTTTCATGTCAGGGTTGCGTAGATTGCCATGAGCCACTCACCGTACTGCGTCGCCATTCCAGTACTCGGCAGAGTACACCTTGATGGCTTGTATTGACGCATAGCGTGCGTTGTGTGAAGTTACCACACAAAAAAAAATTGCCCGCCGAGTGCCAGTCTCTGGTTTGAGCCGGTGCATCATGTTCTTCGCTATGGGCCATGAGATGTGGATTGCACGAAGCAGTTAGGGCCAACGCCTTCCTTTGACAGAGGTAAAGACATTCTGAGCGTGCAACGAACATGGACATCGGACATCAATCATATTCTGCCAAAGAAAACGTTGAGCAACAAGTAAACACGGATAGTCATACGTATCGAATCCTTGATGAATTGGTACGAGGGTTACGCCAAGACTACAATTCGTTGGGAACTAGAGCGAGGATCGGAAGATAACCGGAATGTAAGACACCTCGTAGGGACAACTTGCACAGTGAGCACGAAAGCCATCCGAAAAAAAATGCCTACATAGAGGCTTGTTCTTCCCCAACATTAGCAACTCGACGCTCGATGGGTCGAGTCGAACGACGAGTGTATAAAAGGGTATAAAAACGGAGCCAGACTGCAACTTATGTGTCGTACTTGTGATTTTCCAGAGGCACAGTTGAAGACGGTGACCGGAGAAGGTCCGCTGTATGTTTTCCGTTTTTACGTAAATTGCGACATTTTTTATTGAGCCGATTTTTTCGTAGCCGGTCTGTCCCAACGTTCGACGTGTTACATACCTGCAACGATGGCGTTGGCCAGTCCACAGGGATTGCGCCAGAGAAGACTCTCAAATTCAGCAAGAACATCTGACCACGTCGATGAAGTCCATGTCGTTGATCATCGAGACGAGAAACCCATTCTGAAACCCCCGCGAGAAGAGGTCGTGTGGGGTCAGACTCCTGGTGGTGAAGGTGCGTGGCCGCTCTTCGGATGACACTGCTTTTCCAAGCACTCTAAATATGTCTTCCAATAGTCTTTCGTGTGCCAACTACCCACGATGTCCTTACTGCGCTATTTCACCCTGCTTACCCGAAGAGTCACTTGGACATTCTCAATTTATCTCTCCTGGCTTTCCAACTCGTCTTATTTTATCTCTTGCCCCGGTCGGCGTCCAAAATATTCTTCCTTGTCTATTTTGCGTTTTGGCGGACAGCGTACGATGCTGGATTGGGTTGGGTTCTTACGAAACAGAGCAAGAAGAAGTGGATCGTTCGAGAAATCCAGCGGTTGGGATGGCTTGATCAGAACCGTAAACCTGCTATGAAGAACTGGATTCGTGCACAACTCGCCGGTAAGATGGGCAAAGATTACTCGTTCGATGTGGGTGTATCGAGATTGGCTTGGTCGCGTGCTCATCCTTCTCGTTTCCTCTAGGAACTTCCGTTGGAATACAACACTTGGCTCTTGTTCAGACAGCTGGTAGATGTCATTCTATTGAAGTGCGTCGAGCCCTGCTTGTGTGGTCACGCTGATGCTCAAGGTCGTGTGCAGTGATTTCCTGGCGTATTGCATGTTTGCCTTTTCTTGCTTCCGAGTTCCTGTAGGACTTTCGCTCACTGTCCACGTCATGCGGTAGGTACTTGTCATGGCGCGATCACCTTCGATGAGTGACACCTTGATAGATGGGTTGGGGGGATCGCACTGATCGCGTTCAATCTCTGGGTCAAAACGGAAGCACACAGCGTCGTGAAAGATTACGGCTGGTACTGGGGTGATGTCTTCTTCCAGCGCGGTAACCTGGTCTTTGATGGGGTGTTCGAGCTTGCACCACACCCCATGTATTCTGTCGGTAGGTCATTTCGTTCATTCCCTTCTGAGATGCTTGAATATTGCGTTTCTAGGTTATGCGGGCTACTACGGTCTGTCATTGATCGTTGGCAGCTATCCCGTGTTATTTGCAAGTCTGGTCGCCCATGCCTCTCAGTTTGCTTTCTTGGTGTTCTTCGAGAATCCGCGTATGCCTTGCTACACTTCCCTTGACAACCGAACATTAACATTCCATTAGATATCGAGCGAATGTATGGGAACCGTAAACCGATTGCTGTACGTAAACCCTTAATGTCGACGGGTCCTCGCAAGCAGAAGGTGGCGCCACCAGCAACGTCCCACTCAGTCCCCGCGGACGTACTTTCGACTCCGCCTACAACTGAAGGAGAGACTGCTTCTGAAACTGACATTGAGACCGAAGTCGAAACCTCAATACCAGCCCAGAAACCGAATAAGAGTCTCCATACCCCACGCGTGAGCAACGAGTCGCTCAGGAGAACTGCTGTACAACAGCAACCAGTGTCAGAACATGATCTGTATCACAAGTACTTCAGGCGTGACGTTGTCGGGCTTCATAACATTGATTTATTACGGTACGGTGCTGATCGAGCAATTTGTCCAAAGAATTCGCTCAACCGAATTCTTCACGCATCAGGTCTTCTGATGCGATGTTGGTGTTGCTGATATCTTACATATTGGTCGCTTCCTGTCTCCCAATTATGTCTCATCGCGCGACTCTCGCGTTGCATTTTGCACACGCATCTGCCTGGTGCATCTTCCACAGTGTTGGCTTGGGTCTTCTCCTCCAGGCGCAAAGCCGGTCCAAATTCCTTGTTCGCCACTTCCTCAAGAACTACCCCTTTCCTGTCAACGATAATGGCGACAGTGCAGTGCAGGAGGCGTTTACGAATTGGAAGTCGCTGTGTAACATGAGCTTGTGCATGACTTATAGTATTTACTTTCTCCACTCCGTATTTTTTTTGCCCATTTATATTTTTCTTACAGTTTCCCTTGTCGGCCTTGCTGTGAAGACTTATGAATTACCGAAGGCGTGGTCGGAAGGAGATGATCTCTTATGTCATACATTGGGCGCGGTACGCCTTCCCGTTTTACTCGTGGTATATGTTTTGTTAATCCCTTAAAGTTACTGATTGGCCTTCACGTATGGGCGGCAATGGAGTCGTATGAAGTTCTCGGCGTGTTTGGTATACAATTTGGTTTCATCAGAAAACGTTCGCTCATTCGATACACCCAGGATGGTTTTACGGAGATTTCTTTACGGAAGACTTCCCTGCCCATTTGGAATACACTGGTATCTTCCGGTGAGCTCTTTCTCAAGTTTGGTGTCTCGAAATCTTTTGAAACGAAGCGCCCAAAGTTATCTCGACAATCCTGAACTCACGAGTGGTGCTTCATTCTTCGGACTCGCGCTCATCAGCGGCAGCAAACTTGTAGGCCTCCTCGCAGTCCTGAGATTCTTCGCACATTGGTGGTTTTTGCACAATGTTGAAACGTGAGTCCTGCTGATGCTCGTTCGTCTATCGGTGATAGGCACTATGCTGATTACGGCGATAGTCCTCACATGCGGAAATTGTATGGCGATAGTTTACGCAAGGAGGCTGGTTTTGTCAAGGTCATCAAGAACGTCGCGAGCAAAAACGCGCGACTTTTGGAGTCTCGCGCTGGACGTCATGCACCAGAGATCCGGAGGGTCGCAAAGGAAGTCAAAGGGACGTTTGACAAAGTGTTTGAGGAGACTGCCGATGTTGTAGAGGAATTCTTGGCAAAGTGTGAGTCGAACAGAATACGTCCTCTCGGTGGTATTGGAACTGATAGCCCGCATAGCCAGACCGAAGATATCGGAAGTCATGCAAGAGACCAAAGTACTTTTGCGACAATCGCGTGAACGCTTAGTCATAACGTGAGCCCCCGCCATCCATCTTTCGTTCCTGATATTTGATGGTCTGCTTTCCCCCGCCCTGGCTCGCGTAGACGCGTTGCGAAT
>JBBPNW010000333.1:0-19637 GCA_038091115.1 Rubroboletus rhodosanguineus
TTGACTTCATACGCCGGTTCGTTGTGTACGATAGTCGGGGGCGGCGGCGTCGGTTTCTGTTGGGATGGGAACTCGGGTTGGCGGTATGGGGTGAGGAGTGATTCGTTGAACGTCGGGTGTACGCCCTTCATTCCTTGTCCGAGTTCCAGTTGGTACGACGTGGGCGAGACCTTTTTGACGACCTTAAAGGGTCCGTGATGTTTGTCGTCGAACTTCTTCATTGGTCGATCTGTACGGAGATTGGTGCCATCTAGGAGTACCAGGTCACCGGGTTTGAACTCTTGGCTTGGTCTAGCCTTTTTGTCGTATTGCTTTTTCATTTGTTCCGCCGCAAGCTTTAAGGCTTCATGTGCCTTGCCTTGGTGGAGCTTCATTTTTTCCACGAAGCGTGATGCTTCCTCGTTTCGGACTTCGATTCTTTCGGAGCCGATTCGGGGTTGCTGTCCGTAGTTTAGGATAAATGGGGAATAACCAGTTGCCGAGGTGGTATTCTGGTTGTGAGCGAACTCGGCTAATGCGAGCCACTCTGCCCAATCGGTCTGTCGCTGATTGACGTAGATCCATAGGTATTGTTCGATTTCCCTGTTTATCCGTTCTGTTTGTCCATCCGTTTGAGGGTGGTAGGTGGTGGACGGATTGCCTTCGATCTTCAAGAGAGCGTACAAGTCTTTGACGAACTTGGATACGAATTGAGGACTGTGGTCTGAGATGACTTTCTTGGGAGTGCCGTGGAGTTTGAATACGTGGTCGCGGAATATTTTGGCGACTCCCAAGGCAGAAATGGTGTGAGACATGGGGAATGCGTGAATCATCTTTGAAAACCGATCGACGACGACCAGTATAGCCGTCTTCCCTTCTGATTGTGGTAAGGGGCCGATTATATCGACCGAGATGATCTCCCAAGGGGCGTTCGGGATCTCGTTCGGGTTTAACGGTGTTTTCTTCGGGTTCATCGTCGGTTTCGTTCTTTGGCATGCGTCGCAACCGCGTACATACGACTCAATATCTTTTCGCATTGTGGGCCAGAAATATTTGGCTCGAATAAGATCGAGGGTGCGTCTTGTGCCTGGGTGACCAGCGAGAGGGTGGTCGTGGTTCTCCTGAAGGATTCTTTCTCGCAGGGACTGGTCGTAGGGGACGTATAGGATGTCCTTCCAGTATACTAATCCTTCCTTCAGGGTCCAATGGGATGACGGGTCCTTGAGTCCGTTGATCGCAAAAGGTTCTCGCTTGTTTTGCGCTCCTCGGATCGCCTCTTCTATATCAAGGCGGAAGGATGCGCGAAGGTGAATCTGACAGTTTTCTTGGCACGGTGTGAAGAGTGCGTCGGGTAGGAGGACCTTTTGTTTGTTGTCCGCGTCTACCCCCTTTTCATACTCGGGCATCTGCGATAGGGGATCGGCTGGGTTGCTTTTTCCTGGACGGTGCTCGATATGGAAGTGGTACTCTGATAGGGTCAATTGCCACCGTGCTTGTCGACGTGTCAGGTCTTGGGGTTTTCTAAAGAACTCGAGGTTCTTGTGATCGGTCAGGATGAGGAAAGGTTGTTTTGCACCTAATAGGTATTGGCGCCACTCTTTGAGTGTGTACATGATGGCGGCGAGTTCTTGGTCGGCCGTGTGATAATTCCTTTCCACATCACTTAACGCTTGAGATATGTAGGCAACGGGGTGCCATTCGCCGTCCTGCTTCTGAGAGAGAATTGCGCCCATACCGACGCCAGATCCGTCTGTTTCGATGCAGAACTGATCGTCGTCTCTTGGCATGGCTAATGCGGGGGCACTAGTGATGGCGTCTTTTAATTTCTCAAAAGCTTCCTGGCATTCTTTGCTCCATTCGAAGTCACGATTTACTGACGTGAGGGCGTTCAGGGGCTTCGCTATTTTGGCGTGATTGTTAACGAAGCGTCGGTAAAAGTTTATGAACCCGAGGAAACCACGGAGTTGTTTCTTATTGGTGGGTGTGGCCCACTCTCTTATGGCTTTTATTTTTCCGGGTTCCATCTTTACACGGTTCTGTGATACGATCACTCCAAGAAACTCTGTTTCTTTGGTTTCGAAGTCGCATTTATCGTGACGTAGATAGAGTTTATTTTCGCGTAGGATTTGTAACACCTCGTGAACCACCTTTCTGTGTTCTTCGATTGTTTTTGTGAAGATCATGATGTCATCTATATAGACTACGACTACTCCGCGATTGATGAGATCTTTGAATAGTGAATTCATCATTGTTTGGAACGTCGCGGGAGAGTTCATGAGTCCGAAGAACATCACTAGGGGTTCGAATAGGCCTCGGTTGGTCCTAAACGTGCCTTTCCACTTGTCGCCTTCTTTCATTCGTACGTTATTGTACCCCCATCACACGTCCATCTTGGTGTAGAACTTGGCTGACTTGAGTTTGTCAATGAGTTCATTAATTAAGGGAAGGGGATATCTGTTTCGTACAGTAACGGTGTTCAACTTCCGGTAATCTTGGACCGGTTGTAGGCAGCCGTCCTTCTTTTTGATGAAGAAAAATGCTGAAGCGAATGGGGATTTTGACGGACGGATTCGTCCTGTCCTTAAGTTTTCCTCGAGGAACTTATTGAGTTCTTCTTGTTCTCCGGGACTGAGGGGGTATGTCTTACAGTCCACGGTGTGATCTCCTGGAAGGAGTTCGATCGCGTGGTCCCATGGGCGTCTCGGTGGGAGCTCGTCGAAGTTCTCTTTGGCGAATACATCAGCGTAGTCGTGAATGTACTCGGGAGCTGCTTCCTCGAAGGTTTTCTTTTTCTTTTGTGCAAATTCGGCGGCGGCTACGTCCGTAGATACGTTTCGACTGTGGAAATACGAGTCTGTATTGATGGTAAAAAGGCGTTCGCCTTCGCCGTATCTGACATATTCATTGGTCACCTCCTCTTCAAGGTCCTCCTCCATCTCGATGAGATCAGGTACGTGATCGTTGTTGCACCTGAAGCTAAGTTGCCCCGTCTCCCAGTTGATATCGGGATTGTGGATTTTCAGCCAGTCATGACCCAAGAAAATGTCGTTCGTGGTCAATTTGGTGACTGCAAGGGCGATCTCCTCCTTGTGATCGAGAATGTCGAGTTGGACAATTACGAACTCCTTGATTTGGCCGGCTGAGTTTAGTGACCCATCGGCATTATATACCGAGATTCCTCGGGGGAGCGTGTGTTTATGGAGGTTGTGTTTTTCAACGAATGATGCGTTGATGGAGGAGCCCGTGCATCCAGAGTCAATAAGAGCTTTGACTTGGTGTTTAGACCCTTCATTTCCGGTCACCGTTACTGGAACTTCCAAGGAGTTTCGCTTCGTTTGTCGGGTGGAAGCATTGACAAATCGAGGTTTTCCTTGGAGGTCCTTAATGACCCACCAGGCCGCATCATCGGACATGTTTTTAATGTCGTTTATTAGGTCCGACGTGACCTCTTTGATCCGAGAGTCATGGACGAACGACTTCAGGTGGTTTATTGCCCTCTTCTCATTGGGCCCGTTTATCTGTTGTCTGATCCATCAAATAGACCAGGGATCTAGGGTGTTACCCCATGATTTTGTCTTATGGGAGCAGGTTTTTGCATCTGTGCTCCCAAAACCACCAGCTCCACGAGCTGTCATGTCTAGATCCTCGACTTCCTCTACTTCTGGGGTCGAGATCTTTTCCAGTATTAGTTGAGCTACTTTATTCTTTCGCTCAACCTTAAATTCCTTATTGGCTTGGTTAACCAACAGGATCTTTACTTCACCCCGATAGTCTGAGTCGATGACTCCTGCTCCAGTGGTGATTTGTTTCTTAACCGCAAGCCCACTCCTTGGTGCAATACGGCCGTAGTGTCCTTTCGGGATCTTCATTGATATTTTTGTATTTATAAGGGCCTGGCCCTTTGCTGGTACGGTTACATCCTCAGCGGCGTACAGATCATATCCGGCCACGCCCGGAGATCCTCGCACAGGGAGGGGAATTGTTTTATCTTCGCGTTTGACCTTAAGCTTTGGCGTTTCGGTCTCACGCTTTAATATTCTTACGAGAGGAATTTTAGACTCGTCCTCAGCGAGTTCAGCTGTTTCGTCAGTGTTTAAAGCATCATATTTATTTACGGACGCAATACATTGTATACTAGACGAATTGTTTGAAGGAGAGTCAGACTGGCTGTCTACTGCTCTCCGCTTCCAAAACCCTGAGAGTTGGCATCGACCACCTTCATACTGGCGGCGAGCTCCGCGTCATCTTGGTAAAAGATTTTGGCGTTCTTGTACTCCATAAAGCGCATGCACTTTGGAGGTTTGAAATGTTCGGGGCAGGGCCACTTCTTGCCGCATTTAAAGCAAAGCCCCTCTGCTCGCGCTTTTCCAATGTCCATCGGGGCCCCCTGATCACCAAACGTCCCAACTTGGTTGGGGTGGACACTTGGAGCAGCTGCGGCAGGCGCGCCACTCGAACCTTGGTTGGGTTGGCTAGACCCGGTCGTAGTCCTTGGTTGCCACCGCTGTGGCGTTGGGAAAGCAGATTGGCCGCACTTTCGGTCGGCGATTTCGGAGAGGACCTCCTCAGCGTCGATGAGAGCGGACTCCCACCGATCTAAAGAGGTTGACTTTATGAGGCGGGAATTCTGTCTTTCGACGAACTCCACCACCTCGCTTCGGATACCCCATCTCACCACGTTGATGAGAACCTTCTGAGCCGATGTGGGGTGGTCGTCAAACTCAGCTTCGATCACCAGCTGATGTAGGCGAACGAAGAAGTCTTCGATAGTCTCCTTTGGGTATTGGCGCATGGAGAAGAGCGCCTTTTCGGCATTCCTTTGGAAGCCGGCAGGGAGGAATGTTTTAGTGAGCTCCTCCACAAAGCTCTCGAAAGTCATGGAATTGTAAGTTCCACGAGTGAAGAATAGGTCGGCGAAGCGACCAGCGGGATTTTTGCCTCTCATGTACGAGAGCGTGATGAGAATCTTCTGCCTTTCGGCAGGCTCTTCCTCGAACCCAGCGAGGTAATTTAGGACCCTGCGGATCCAAGGGTTGAATTTTTCCTTGTTGCCCTCGTACGCTTCGGGCTTGGCGGTGATCGACTTTCCCAGTCGAGCGGGGGGTGGCCGAGACAAGGCCGTTGTGACTTGTGGTGCAGGTCTAGCCTCTGCACGAGGCGCGGGGGGAACTCCAGCCGTAGCCGGGTCGATGAGGAATTTTTCATACCATTCCTGGTACTCATCGGTGAAGGAGGGGTTAGCGGCCCGGGACTCTCTAGCGAGCCCAAGCCTCAACATCCGCGTGGAGATTTGCTCTTCCACGTCTTCGTCAGAGGATCCTCGCGCCATTTCTGCGGGGCGGCGAGGGCGGAGAGGGGATCGGATCGTCGACGTGCTCATCGTCGGCGAAGTAATCGGAGGTTGTTGTGGAGGGGGGATTATATAGCTCTAGAGAATCGCGGATTCTTCGAGCTCTTGGTGGAGTGATGAGGAGGAGACGTCTGAAGAAGCATCTCCAGGTGCCGTTGAGTGGAATGTTGGAAGGGGGAGAGAGGGAATGCTTTGTGTGAGCCTCCTTGGTCCTCGTCACCAGACGACTTCCAAGTCTCGCACTGAACGCGGGGAGGGGGGATCTACGGCTTCTTCGCCAGCCTTGAATCCCTGTTGTGGAGATGTCCTTTATTCCTGGACGAGGATAGAGTCGCCTAATAGGCCCACGCAACCACACCGGGAGGAGGTTGCTATCGGGCAAGGGCTGTTAACCCACGTGACAATAAACCGTGATCACGCGAATGGTGGGACGATATGTATTGTATATCCCTCTACGTTGGGGTTGACGTCACCCCAAAACCGGCCCTAGTGCACTATGGGCGATAGCAACTTTATCCTTATTTATAACGCCAGACGAGCGTATGAATAACGTTTGCGCGGTGTTAGTCCACTCTCAATTTAATCTCCGAGAAGGAGAGATTCCTCTTAACGCTGAGGTCCGCATATAAAGCGCTGAAGGGGAGAAAGGGGTATCCCTCATGAGGGGAGAGTAAAAAGACAGAAGGAGTAGGGATAGGAACAGTTACAACAGCCGGAGCGAAGGGCTCGACGACTGGCAAATCGAAAAGGTCGAGGTCGGAGTCTTGAGTTGGTCGGGAGGACGAGAAGTCTTGCGGCACGACGGAGGCGAAGAGCTCCACGCCGTGTGTTGTAAGGAATGGAGGAGAGGGAATGAGCAGGACAGCGACTAAGTGTCCTGTCGTGCTCGAGAGGATATCTTCGGAATTATGTTACAACCAAGAACTTCAAAGTGAAGCTTTGGGTGAGAGAATCAAAATTCCGAAGATAGGGAACTAATCTACAAGAAGTCCCTACTTATATACTACTGCTGACTAAGTAATAGAATCCGACGGAATGTTATGGAATGTTCTACAAGGGTCGAGGGGATGATGTCATGATGAGTAATCGATGACGTAGTTATGATGTCTTGGTCTAGAACGATCTAGACTTGGTAAAGGGTTGGGATAAGATAAGATAACAGAGAAAGGTGAAAGAGTACGCGAAGGTTACGATAGGGGTTTTAAGGGTTTAAAGATATCATTTCAAATGGCTACGCTCGCAACCGTTGAGCGTGTGCTATCCAGCCATCCCAGCATGTTACATGTTACCATCCAGCAGGTCACCAGTTTCATCAATCTTGCCAGTTCCCTCAAACGAGACATCCTTCTCGTTCAGCCCGCTGCCCAACCCAAGGATGAACCCCCAGCCTATCTCTCTGATGGGATCCAAGGATTTCTTGCTGATGCATGCGATTTGTCTTACGAGGAAGTCTCAACCCTCTGGCCTCTGCTGAGGTTCGATGTCTGGCATGGACAGCCTCTGAAAAAATACACCCTTTTCGAGCAGTTTGGACTAACTCATGGTGTTCGTACGTCGTCAATGCATTATCACACTCAGCCTTTCCCTAACCCAGTCCATAGTACCTGCTGTGCTCTTTCCTCCCCATTATACCTGCAAGAATGATGCCTGCCAGCGTACACTGAAGGGTCAACTACTCACCAAGGCAGAGCAATGTGATGCTGTACTCTACACACTCGACCATGGTCCTGTGGCCACCAAACATGTCCATCTGCAGTGTGAACGTAAGTGCTAACTCTTGTCATCAGGTGAAAGCACTCAATGCAGATGCCAGACTGCAAGATTACATATGAACTAAACTTTTATGTCGAGGGGCAGCATCGCTACTATTACGACACAATTCCTGATATCATTCAGGTCTCCAGTCATGTGTTCCTCGAGAAGCGTGTGATTGATCTATTTGACAATCTAGCAAACCTCTCCTGGTGTGCATCCGGTCCACGTCCGCGATCTGTTACCATTCTTCTGATCACTCCCATTACAGGACATCGTTCACGAACTGCACACGTCTGTACAATATCACATTCAGCCAAAAGATTGTGCCAACATCAATCAATGGCCCAAGATTTGCCACCGGTCTAACACAGCAAAATGTCTGGGACAGTTTTGTCATCAAGGCTCTCCTCCTGGACTCTGCTCATCGTCAATCAACACTCGTCGTTCCTAAAGGAGAGCAGAAGGACCAATTCATGCAAGCTCTCAAGGAGCACAACCTCCATATTCAATTGTACGGGCAACCAGAGCTCAGGCACTACTGCAACAAGTGCACGCATTTTTATAAGGATGCCAATGGCATCGGTATGTCCCACACCCTCTCGTTTGCACCCACACACTGATCCTGGTTCACAAGTTACCCATAAGGTCTCCATCATCGTCATCGATGGTGTAACAGTTGGTCATCCCTGCTGCGCCTCGCCAAGATGTCAGATCTCCCTCTCAAGCAATCATGATCGTTTCTGTCCTCAGCATGCACCTTCTCATAGCTCTGTTTGCGCCATCGTTGATTGTACAGCCGTCATTGTTCTGACCCCCGAGCTCCCTGACAGTATGACCTGTGCATCGGCTGAACACAAGGCTGTGGAAACTACCCATTGCCTTCATGGTCAGTCTCGGTTCCAGCTGCACATGCGCTTGCAACATGCACAAATCGCTCATCCCGAAGACGCTGTTGCTGAGGAGGTCAAGGACTCCAGCTTCATTGCTGATGATGAACACGAGGATGAATATGAAATCACTGGTGATGTCGCTGCGTTACCCTCTCCCGCATCAAATGAATCCCACCAGGCCAACCCAAAGCCTCGCAAGCTCCGCACACAATTTGGCCACAGGTGTACTCACAACGAAGAACTTTTTGTTGCGCTGTGTGGGATGATCCTCACACGCAAAACATTTTTTGCCGCTGAGGGAGTTGCCAGTGTCATCGTACGTTCCCCTTGCTACATCACTATTACAGAGCTACCGCCTCTAAGCCTCACATAGGAAATGATCAAACGTGTTTACTACACTGGCAGCAGTTTCAAGCCTAACAACATTTTTTTCAATAACAACTGCACCCTTTTGAGGATGGTGCGTGACAACCCATTCTTTCACATCATTGGGCTATCTGTCAATGTTTTCCACTTCAAATGCAAGCATTCCGTTACCGATGAATGGTGTCAACTGAATTGCAATCCAGAGGCATTTCCCGAGCTTCATGGCGAAACAGATGAGGGGTGGTTCTTCAACTCGTCTGTTGCAGAACAAACTAATATATGGATTGGAGGTTATCATGCCATTTTCTGGGAGATGCTTGTGGAGAGATATTCCTTTTTTTGGATGAGATGATGAAACGCAAGCTACAGTGTGAAGAGCCAGGCTATTGGCCATAGTTACATGTAATATCTACTGCCTCCCACCCTTACCTGTCTTCGCTGTCCATCTGTCAATGATGTGATGCATGGCCATCTGCATGCGCCCATGGCCATCCACTGTCTGTCTGGTTCTGCACATCAACGTGCATGTGCATCCATGTCCGTCTGGTTCTGTACGTCAACATGCGGGTGCATCCATGTCCGTCTACCATCCACTGTCCATCTGATTCTGCACGTCAATGTGCAGGTGCATCCATGTGTGTCTACTGTCTGTCTGATTCTGCACGTCCACATCCACCTGCATCTGCATATCCCTTCGGCATTTGCATGGTATATAGCCTCACTCACAATTATATACTCTATTTGTATCCACACATGTCATATTAGTATATTACTATCTATCCGACTCTGCACGTCAACATGAGTGAAATTGAGTGATGTAAAGCAGCCAAGCACGGATACACACAGACACACACTGCCATGCAGTTGCTGCCAGCCATGTGACCTCACTGTGATGCGCCAGATAGGAAACTGCCCTTGCCAAATCAGATAGGCCTCTCTCTCAAAGGTGGCCACTTGCAGACAGGTATCCACAGCAGGAGGTCTGCATGACACTGT
Organism: Rubroboletus rhodosanguineus; assembly: GCA_038091115.1. Lineage (NCBI taxonomy): Eukaryota > Fungi > Basidiomycota > Agaricomycetes > Boletales > Boletaceae > Rubroboletus > Rubroboletus rhodosanguineus. The sequence continues at coordinate 9,337 of JBBPNW010000333.1, forward strand.
GGTATGTCATAGGAGGGACACATGCAGCATATAAAGGCCCACTGACAGATTGGCATCATGTGGTTGTCTGCCTCTCTCTCCTTCTTTCCCATCCACCACAACAGTGTGCATCCTTCCTCACCCCACTTGTGTGCCTCCCTAGGACCGGCCCTGTTCAAACCCACAGCCAGCCAGGTGCGACAGTCAATCACTCAGTATATATCATATGTCATGCATTCATTCCCGATTGCCGCACCCTTGTCTCTAACAGTCCCTCTAGGACGCACCATGGTTGCAAAATGGATGTCTGCCCATGGTCAGCCCATTCTGTCACTATGCAGCTAACACTAGAACTACAAGTAGGTGCAGTGTTTCAATTTTGGAGGGCTGAGCTGACTGTAACAAATCGTTGCACTTCATCATTTCATTCTTTCCTTTTATTTAATGTTCTCTACTGATCACTACTACTGATCATTCGTTCTCTATCAGACACTCTTATCTTATCTTATCACATCACATTCTTTACTTACTCCTATCACATGCTCTAGACTTCGGTCTGAGCTTCCGCATCTAGACTCCGCATGGTAACCTCATTCTTTTAATCTCCGTGTTCTAGATTCCTTATCACAATCCATGATGTCATTCCATTATTCCTTAGTCACTCCGTTCCCACATGACATCATACCCTACGCCCATTACCTTCCTTATATGTACTTGTACCTATTTTGTATCATGGTCCATGTGCCTAGCACAACTATATAAATACTGGGCCCTCTAGATGAACTCTCCCCAGTTCATTTATATTTGCCAATAGCTTGAGTGCTAAGCAAGTCACTCAACGTCCTCAAAGGCATCTGTTGCTGGTTACTGAAACCCAGAACAGATTACGGGATCAACGTGATATCCTACAAGTCTACGCACATCTACGCTCTATCCTCTATATGTCTTAACATTCCATGTCTTAACATTCTGGTTGTTGTTCATTTAGCTCAATGTTGTATCTGCTAAGCGATCCCACTATTCACTTCACTGACAGTGTGATAGTCTTTTTCCCAGCACGCCCTCTGTCCAACTCAGCAAGTTGCCACCTTTGAAACAAGATCGCTACGTTGTGCACGACTATTATTACTTGCATTCAACTACTGGACCCAGATGACGGTCATTCTCCCAAAGCCCACCTATATACCCAAATGCCGATGTTGTGGCTGATCCCTCGAGTGGATGCTGTGTAACACCAACACCAAAGGTAATCAAGGACAATGGTATTCAGCGGTAAGCCCCTCCATCACTCCAAGCTGTTGGCTGTGTCCCAACTCAAAATAACCCCAGTGCAACAATTCACCGAAAGGTTCCCAGACTGAGAACTGCCGCCATTTCTCATGGGGCTTGCCAAAGTCCACCCCAAATACATCACCCGAGCTCCCCTCTCAATCAACTGCCTATGATGCCGCCGAGTCTACCCCCTGCCACAGCTGTGGCAAAGATGGATGCAAGCGAATGCATGTGCACCACAATTGTGCACATCGCCGTTGTCACGAGCATTGTGTTGAAGAAGGTAGGTGTGAGGTGCGAGGCCATACCGCTTGCGTAGTGGAGCAGGCCACAAGGATGTTCTTACTTCCTCCTCAAGGTCAGACTTCAATGGGCAACATCTCCCGCAGTCAGCCAGCAGCACACCCCGTTTGTCTGCAGTGCCCCCCAATGGTGGTCTACCTGGTCCTACCGATCCACAGGAGCAAGCTGTCATAGATGTGAGGCGTTTGGAGAAAGGCAAGAGGATTATGAGACCACCACTGGACTCAGTACCCCATGCACATTATGCTTCACAGATCGAGCCGATCTTCACTGAGCTCCATGCCAAGGAGCAGGCCCGCCAGGAACAGCAGTGCCAAGCTAATGCTGCCCAAAGGGAAAGCATTTGGCGAGTGAAAAATCGAGTGGTTGTGTATGCCTGGCACAAAGTACGTGAAACACCACTCTGTTTGATTGACACACACTGACATGCCCTTTAGGATTCTCCAGAGCCAGTCTCTTGTGAATTTCAAGAAGGCTTCACACTCCCCCATTTTCGACTCACACCTCAGTTTGCAGCTGAGCTGGAACTCCCGCCATTTGACCACACTCCCTCATGCATTATGTACTTCAATCCGGCAGAGCAATGCTGGGTCAAGGCCCTGCGAGATCATCAAATCACTCTTGGGCCCAATGAACACCGTGTGTTCCTCAAGGATGCCACTGTCACCCACTGCCCACAGTTCGACGAGCTTTGTGTTTTATCTAGACCAGCTAACCTTCGTAACAACCTCACTGATGAAAGGGCGATAGTGCACAACTTTGTGCAGCGCTCGGCACTCACCTCTATGGCTGCCGCCACTGCCACTTTAAAGACAAGCCGATCTATCTCAACGCCCTCAGCATTAGACATTGTGTTGGATATATCATCTGACAATGATGACACCACCCATGCACCAGCGTGATTCCCTGAGAGGTCCCAATCTACGAGCCCCCATGTTGCAGAGCCACAGCCATCGTCTTCCTGCCACTCTTCACCATCACAAGTTGAATTGCTGCAGGCGTCGTCTCCCCCCTGCTCTGCACCATTGCAAGCCCACTCAACACTCATGATGGCCAGCTCGTCTTTCACAGGGTCATTTGCTCCTTTGCAGATGTCATCGCCCTTCTCTTCACCATCGCAAGCCCATTCATCGCTCTTAATGGCCGGGTCGTCTTGCACAGGGTCATCCACAGTGGATACTTCACTGCAGGCCAGCGCTGATGAGGAACCTTGCCAGTGTACTTTGCCTCAGACCAGCACCATTTGGGGACCGCGTCAGTGGCCTGGCGACTTTTACAGTGTGGAGATCCATGAAGGCTTTGTTGAGATCGACAGAAGAAAAAAACTGCCATGTCAGACAGTTGCAGCGATATTCAAGGACATCTTTGGGGTCGAGTACATTCCTGGGACATACTATGATCACCATGCCCGCTGGAACAATGCGCCACGCAGCACGTGCGAGGCTGCATATGAGGCAGGTCAGACAAACAGTGGTCTTTACAGTGAATTCATGAAAATCAATCCCGCAAAGCATGCCAAGGAAAAGGCAGCAAGGAAATGCTATGTGAGGGCTGTGACATCACAAGATCGTGCAAGCTCAGGGTAGGTCAATTTTGTGGTATGCTACACGCTCTCGCTCCTCCATGTTGTTGCTGTACTATTCGATTTGTTCTCACTCGTTGTATATAACTCACCCGAGTACTGTACTTGCATTTGTATGACAATCCATCATGTTTGGTTCAGAGACGGACCCAGCCAGATGTGAAGGCGCAGAACGAGAACCAGACAGATAGGTAGATGGATATGGACATGCAGAGCCAGACAGACGGTAGACAGATGTGGATGCAGGTGGACATTGATGTGCAGAATCAGACAGACAGTAGATGGGCATGGACACACACGCATGTTGACGTGCAGAACCAAATGGACCCCACTGACTCCCTCTGATATGTTGAAAAGTGTTGGCGAGATGCAAATTCTTTCTTGTTCGCAGCACTTGATACCACCTGGCCAGATGCCAATCATCCCGAGCGAGTTGGAGAGAATCTGATAGTAGATGGATATGGATGCAGGCAGATGGTGATGCATAGAGCTGGACAGACGGCGGATGGACACGGACGCGGGCACATGTTAACATGCAAAATCGTAGAGACAGTATGATATGTATGGATACAAATACGAGACAATGTTAAGAGTATATATAGAATGTAGGGAGGGAGAAAAGGGGAGTTTCGGAAACATGGATGTGAAGAATGAGCGGTAGGATAGAAAACGGATGACTATGCACGAGGAAGACGGTGTGCCTTGGCCATAAAGGCCACCCAAGTTGCATCCTTGTGATGACCTTGCACTATCAATCGTTGGCAAAGTGCAAGGTTGTGTGGGTGCTCCCAAATGCGGCAGTTATCATAGAAAGTAGAAGAGGTGAATTTAACACCAAAAACGTGCTGAAAAACTTTACTGACACCCCTGTGAGTAGCGGCGGCCTGGCTGCACCATTCAAAACCCTCTGTGATTTCAGAGACATAGAAATCAACTGGCCAGTGGCGGATATTCAACTTCAATGGCTTTGTCCTTTGAGTGGCCATGCATAAGCAGATTTCCCATGCCAGCTTGATCAACAATGGTGTTTGTGGACTCAGAGAACGAGTCTGACGAGGATGAGTCCACCGAGGAGGGAGAAAGACGGTGACATCGTTTGTAGGGAATAATGACTGAAGAGTAATCTGAGTGACTGGTGGAAGAATTAGAGTGTGAAGGTGAAGAGGGACTGTCATCAGGCGAGGAGGAGAGGGAGTGGCAGGAATGATGTGAGCGCTTAGAGGGTACTATGATGGCAGGAGATTCTGTATCACTGGTAAAGGAATCAGTGGGCAAGAGAGATGGTGATCGAGCGCGTTGCTTTCCCTTAACCCTCTGCAAGAGCGCATTGGCTGGGTCATCCACATGACCATTGTCAGATGATGGCGGAGAGTGTTGAACATTGGGGAGAGGAGCAAGATTGTGGAACAAGTGGTTGGAGTCATATGGATCTGTACTGAGGGGGCGTTGCGAGAGAGAGTGGCGAGGGGAGTGGGTGTCATGGTTGGCCGGGATATTGAGACGAGAGAGGAGTTGTTGCAAGGGTTGTTCAAAGTTGAGGTAGCGATCAACTGCGGCAGCCTTGACAAAAAGGATAGGATCCTCGATGTCTGAAAGCTTGAGGGAATGGTTGACAACAATGCCAACCCAATCACCGTGGAGGGGGGAGTAGTACTGGACATCGGCATCTGAGAGACCAAGGCAGCAAAGGACTGTGTGCGTGAAAATGAAGTGAGGGAAATGGAAGCCACTGTTACGCTTGGCCCAGGTAGGGACGAGCGTAGACTCTAGGGTCAAGGGTTCGAGTAGTACGATGACTACTGGTGGTTCGAGTGTTTCAAAGACAAAGCTGGCACTCAAAGTAGTCAGGAGACTTGTAGAGGTCCAGGGATGATGTACTGGGTATATTCCAGAGTAGATCTAGGTTAAGGAGTACATCGTCTGAGGATCGGTTTATATAGAAGCCTAATCGAATGCGATAGAAGGTTGAAGAATGTTATGACAAATCAAAGAAGATGACAGAAGGTGGAAGAACGTTATGACAAATCAAAGAAGATGACAGAAGGTTGAAGAAGGTTATCGAAGTGGAAAGAATTGTAAGACTATACGGGGCTTCAACAGCATAGTCGTTAGTCCAAAGGATAATGGTTTGCATAGAAGGAATTGAAGAAATATCAAGGCGAGTCGAAGAGCGAAAAGAGATACAGAAAATCGTAACATTACCCCCCCATTAAGGGTTGAAATCCCAATGAAAACCAACGAACGGTCACTCTGTTAAAGATCGAGATACCCTCCTGCCGGAGATCCCGTGATGTTTCCCCAGGCAACGTCGTCAAAGGCGTCATCGTAGTTGTCAAAAGGGGACACAGACCGTGGTGATTGTCGATGAAGAGGTTGATGACGGTTATATACTGGGGTTTGTCGGAGAGGAGGGGGAACGGGCAGAGGAGGTTGGACAAAGGCGTTGCCTTGATAGGAATGAGAGGAACGCGAGGAGGACGAGGAGGGGGAGATCGGTGGAGTAGGACGACGGAGTGGACAGCGGTTTTGGGTATGGCCAGGGCTCCATCTAAGACAGATGGGGCATTGATAAAATCGACAGGCCGGACGAAAGTGTCCAAGTTGATGGCAGTGGTGACAGGCCTGGTGGTATCACGGATGGTCAGGGGGAAGAGGAGTTTCTCTGTTATAACCTGTCCAAATAGCTTCCACTCGGGTCATGATGTTGATCTCGTTTGGGGATAAAGGTTCAGAAGACGCGGAAAGCGTGGCAGGTCCTCCTGCTAACTCTCTAATATATCGATCAACGTCTCGAAGAAACTTGACCATTCCTGGCTGTTGTAGTGCGAGGGTGATGGATCCATGAAGTTCTTGTTGAACCTCCCGAAGAACAGTTCGATAGAACGCTGCGTGTGCGTGAGGGGTAATAGGATTGGTGAAGAGGGCGAGTCGAGACGTTTGTAAGAAAGCCCTTTGCAGTGCATGGAGTGGGGAGCCCATGTCAAGGAAAGCGTCGATAGGAAGGGAGAATCGAGAATTGGTGAGATAGTGGTCTAAGGTTTGGATATCGTCGGCCGAGGGGAAGTCTGGGCGAAGTCGGTGGGCATAAAGAGGGACATCAACCGAGAGTACCCCTTGGGGAGTATTGGAGATGGAGGTGGGTTCGTTGGGTTCGATGGGGGAAGAAAGACGGGTTTCAGGAAGAGAAGGGGAGTTACTAAGGCCATAAGCGGCTCTGGCCATGCGATATGCATGTTCGAGAGAAGTTGCGTTAGAAGAAGAACCATTGTTATGAAGATTTTCAACGTTAAACGAGGAAGAGGGAACTAAAGAAGAAGGAGAATGGGGACGAGAAATGTCATCGACTAAGGTAGAGGGAGGAATAGAGGATTCAGTGGAGATGGTGGGGGAAGAGGGCGTTTGACTGAGTTCGATTGCCATGGTGGTAGAGTTTTAGCGAGGGTTAGGAAGGGTGGAAGACGGAGGGGTGAAGGTTTTTATAATTGGTAAGGACGGACTTCGCATTTTTCAAGTTCCGTTCTAGGACCCAGGAGTCATCTTCGGCGGAATACCCTTTCCATCGGATCAGGAAGGAGCGGTGAGAAGGGGGTCCTTTGTGACGTACTGTAAGTCCGTAAGTAGTATATAAGCAGCGCGATAAACGCGGTAAGGTTAGCAAGGAAATGTGTGCATTAATAACCAAGTGGCCCACTGGTTCCGAATGACTGGAACCGCTTCGGTTGATAAAAAGAAAATCGGATACGTACATGTTACCTCAGGACCTGTTCGGAAGGACACCGGACACGACGGAGCATCTTTGTACAACTTGAGCACGACGAAAGGAGTACCTGGAAAGTGGGAGAAAGGTGCTCTACGAACGTAGGGAATATTTGTTCCCTACACCGCTCCCACGAGCGTTAAAGGAGTTAGAAGCTTCCTTGGCCTAGCCAATTTTTATAGACACTTCATCAAGGACTATGCGCAAGTCGCATGTCTGCTCAATGATCTTTTGAAAAAGGACATCAAGTTCGAATGGACTGAGTCCCAACAACATTCCTTTGATTTATTAAAAGAAAAATTCACCACCACACCAGTCTTGGCATATCCAGATAACGATTGCCAATTCCGTTTAGAAACGGATGCATCTGATTATGCAACTGGAGCTGTGCTTTCACTCTTTAAGGACGACAAATGGCACCCCGTTGCCTTCTCTTCACACTCAATGTCACCAGAAGAATGAAATTATCCAATTGCTGACAAAGAGATGTTGTCCATTATTCGTGCTTTAGAAATATGGCGCCACTATCTAGAAGGAGCGAAGTTCCAATTTGAAATATGGAATGATCACACCAACCTTCAGTATTTTATGAAGAGTCAAGATCTGAATTGATGCCAAGCGCGTTGGTATCAGTGGCTCACACGCTTTAATTATGCGTTTGTCTACAAACCAGGTGCTACTAATGTAAAAGCCGACACACTTAGTTGTTGAGAAGACCATGCCCAAGGGATCAAAGACAATAACAAGGGCATTATTATGATCCCACCAGAGCGAGTACGAACCCAGACCAGGGTTGAAATTCACGATGAAGGCGAACAAATCTTAAAACTCATCAAGGCGAAAACGTATTTGCTTAAAGAAAGCGAAATCGCCGCACTATGCCAAGAGCACAATGTGTGCAAGGTAGATGAAGTGCTACTTTGGGACGATAAGATCTATGTTCCTGAAGATGATGACATAAAAATGAAAATCTTATGAAACTGCCATGACTCTCCAGTCGCTGGTCATCCAGGCCTTGCTAAAACGCTTGGTCTCATAGAAAGAAGTTATTGGTGGCCCAAGATGGCCTCATTTGTTCACAACTATCTATCTCGTTGTGACAGGTGCGCATGAATGAAAACAGGGAACCAGCCCCGAGCTGGAAAGCTAAACCTGCTTCCTGTCCCTAATGGGCCATGGGAAGATATTTCGGCCGATTTTACCACAGATCTGCCACCCTGTCAGGGATACGACTCGATCCTAGTGGTCGTTGATTGATTCTCGAAAGAGACAGTATTTATTCCCACGAAGAAGACCGCTACGGCGTTAGACACTGCCAAGCTCTATCTTCATAACGTATGGAAAAACCACGGTTTACCACAGTCAATTGTATCGGACCGCGGACCGCAATTCACCTTGGCTGTGATGCAAGAAGTGTGCACACACCTTGGTATTAAAAGTAAATTATCCATGGCTTTCCACCCTCAATCGGATGGCCAAACGGAGCACATGAATTGGGATCTCCAGCAGTATCTCCATCTCTTCTGTGCCAAAAAACAAGATCAATGGGTTGATTGGTTATCAGTCGCCCAGTTCTCATACAACTTGAAAGTTCACACGAGTTCAAAGAAAACCCCTTTTGAAGTATCACGCAATTATGTCCCCAGGATGGGAATTGAACAGTGTGTTGGAAAGGTACCAGCTGCCAACCAATTTGTTGATGAAATGGCAAATACTTTAGAAGAAACAAAAAATAATCTATTAAAGGCTCAAGAGCGAATGAAAGCTCAAGCCAATAAACACTGAGCTGATGCTCCAGTCTATTCACCAGGCGACAAAGTCTGGTTATCTACAGAAAATTTTGCGTTTGACACGTGCATCAAAGAAGCTTATTGAAAAGTTTATCGGACCGTTCCCAGTAGTGGAAATGGTTGGCTCTAATGCCGTTAAGCTCAAATTACCAAAGTCGATGAAAATTCACCTGGTTGTGAACATTTCTCGCGTTAAACCCTATAAAGAAAGATTAACAGGTCAACCTGTGGTTGCACCTGGATCAGTTGAAGTTACGGAAGATTGTGACGTTGAATGGGAAGTCGATTACATAGTCGACTCGCGTTTGAAATGCAGAAAGCTCAAGTACCTCATTCATCGGCGAGGGTACTCAGATGAGGATCGCACGTGGGAACCCACAGAGAATCTGAAGGGCACGCCAGACGCTATCAAAGACTTTCATTCTCTTCACCCCAATGCCCCTCAAAAGTTATCTATGACTTTCGCCCAATTTAAGGGCTTATTTAATCCTTACGTCAACTTCACAGAGGCCGGACCTTCTGAACACATCTATGATCGCCTGGAAGTCGATCCCTAGAAGGGGGGTAGTGTAACGAAGTGACAATTTCTTTTCCTGGTCTGGGTTTGTACTCACTCTGGTGGTATAAAAATAATACCCTTGTTGTCATCTTCAACTCCTTGGGTGTGGTCTTTGTGACACGATAGAGCATCAGCTTTTACATTAGAAGCGCCAGGCTTATAGACAAAAATGTACAGTAGTTAAAACACGTTAACCATTGATACCATCGGGCTTGCCAATGATTCAGATCTTGTGATTTCATAAAATATTGCAGGTTGGCATGGTCATTCCAGATCTCAAATTGGAACTTTGTGCCTTCCAAATAGTGATGCCAGATCTCCAGTGCATGAATAATAGATAACATTTCCTTGTCTGCAATTGGATAGTTCCGTTCTTCCAGAGACATTGAATGCAAGGAATAGACAACTGGGTGCCATTTGTCATCTTTAAATATAGAAAGCACTGCCCCCATAGTGTAGTCTGACGCATCGGTTTCTAAACAGAATTGGCAATCATTGTCTGGATATGCCAACATGGGTGCAGTTGTGAATTTTTCTTTTAGCATATCAAACGCCATTTGCTGTGAAGTGGACCATTCAAATCCTGAGTCCTTTTTTAATAGGTCATTAAGCAGACGTGCGACTTGCATGTAGTCCTTGATGAAGCAACGGTAGAAGTTGGTGAGTCCCAAGAAGCTTCTAACTCCTTTCACATTGGTGGGAACAGGCCATTCCAGAATCGCTTTAACCTTGGAATCATCTATGCAAATTCCATCTTTATCCATGATCATGCCAAGGAAATCAACATCAGTCTTACTGAAGGTGCATTTTTCTGGTTTCACAAAGAGATTGTTTTCTTCTAAGTGGCACAGTACTTTGCGCACGATATCATCATGTTCTTTTTGGTTTTCTGTTTTCATAAAGATCATAAGGTCGTCAATGTAGACAACCAAAACTCCCTCTGTTGAAGTACAAACGTTGCACACAGCCACTTGGCTTACTTAATCTCGGACACTTACAGTCGCTCGTACTTTACCACACACCTCAGTTGACTCTTACTAGTCCACTGAGGTATGTTAC
>JBBPNW010000334.1:0-19617 GCA_038091115.1 Rubroboletus rhodosanguineus
CATTTCCTTGTCTGCAATTGGGTAGTTCCGTTCTTCTGGAGACATCGAATGCAAGGAATAGGCAACTGGGTGCCATTTGTCATCTTTAAAAATAGAAAGTACCGCCCCCGTAGTGTAATCTGACGCATCGGTTTCTAAACAGAATTGGCAATCGTTATCTGGATATGCCAACATGGGTGCAGTTGTGAATTTTTCTTTTAGTGTGTCAAACACCGTTTGCTGTGAAGCAGACCATTCAAATCCAGTGTCCTTCTTCAATAAATCGTTAAGCAGATGTGTGACTTGTGTGTAGTCCTTTATGAAGCGATGGTAGAAATTGGCAAGCCCCAAGAAGCTTCTAACTCCTTTCACATTGGTGGGAGCGGACTATTCTAGAATCACTTTGACCTTGGAATAGTCCATGTGAATTCCATCTTTTCCTACAATCATGCCAAGGAAATCAACCTCGGTCTTACTGAATGAACATTTTTCGGGTTTGACGAAAAGATCATTTTCTTCCAATCTTCATAATACTTCCCGCATAATGTCATTGTGTTCCTTTTGGTTTTCTGTTTTTGTAAAAATGATAAGGTCGTCGATGTAGGCAACCACAACTCCATCCATATCGGCGAAGATTTCATTCATCATCGCTTGGAAGGTTCCAGGCGAGTTGCATAGCCCAAAATACATTACAAGTGGTTCATACACTCCTCAGAAGCAAACAAAGGCGGCCTTCCATTCGTCACCTTCTTTGATGTGAACATTGTTGTAGCCCCAACGTAAGTCCATTTTTGTAAAGAGCTTTGCTCCTTTTAGTTTATCCACCAGCTGACCAATCAATGGTAGCGGGTAATTGTTTTTAACCGTGTGCTCGTTCAGATAACGGTAGTCCTGGACCATCCACTTCTTGCTATCTTTCTTAGGCACGAAAAACACGGGGCTTGTTTGGGGGGATTTAGAGGGCCTTATGTAACCCTTCTTTAGTTGGTCATCAATGAATGCAGTGACCTCTTCTTGTTCTGCCAGGGACAGCGGTATCAATCAGCCTTTCTTCAGCATGAACGACTCTTTCATATCTATCGCATGATCTCATGGTTTCCTTATCGGCATGCGCTCACTTTCTCCTTTTGAGAAGACCTTTAAATAATCATGATATGCCTCGGGAACAAGTTCTTTCTCCGTAGGCTTCTTCTCTTCTTTTGTAATGTTTTTCTCAGTGGCAGCAATCTCTAGCCATTCTAAAGCTGCTTGGATTTTATATTGGAGTTCTCGCTCCTTTTTTTCTATGAGTCGTGTGAAGACTGGTGCCAGCTGTAAAGTGTGGCAGTGTCGAGGACATCTCGTCAACTCAACATCTCCTGTGATCCAATTGATGCAAGGGTTGTGGCACCTCAGCCATGTATATTTGAGGATCATTTGATTTAGACCCAAATCGGTAACTTCCACGGTAACACATTCTTTGTGTCCCTTGAAGTCAATAATTATGTCAGCGCTGTGCATAATCTTGCCAGCCTGATTCTTCGTGCCATCCACATTGTAAACATCAACGGGATTGCGTAATGCTCGAAGGGGAAGCTTTTGCTTAGTAACCCACTTCTTATCGATAAATATCGTGTTAGCTCCACTGTCGAGCAACACTTCTATCTTGAGCGTGTCCGAGGGAGTTTCTTGTGATGCTATATGAATTGGGACTAAAATCTCTCATCCCAGGTTCACGTTTCTGACATAAATATCAGGGTTTTCATCACCTTTTTCTTTTTTGGAAGAGGAATCAAGCACAGGTTTATCGTCCCTGCCACGCTCACTAGGAGTCACCTCTGACGTAAGAGAAATAGTGTCCGTGGAGCTGTCGGAGTTAGTCTCCTCCACATTTAAATAATCAAACCTATTTTTGGATTTTTCTTTTTCTGCCCTTGAACCACCCTGATCGGTTCTCAGGCCTTGCCTTTTCCCTTCTTGGATGAATCCTTGAAGTAAGTGAGGGCTTCCTCGTACAACATTCCCTTTGTTGCACGGACCCAAGCTTGTTCCTTTTGGGCACTTTTAACCTCATTCCGGAAGGGTTTGTCATCGTCAGAGTTGGAGTCCCAACTCTCGGCAGCTTTTTCCTTTTTCTTTGCAGCGTGGGCTTGTGATTTGCCACGCTTGCAAGAGAACTTGTGTTTTCCAGCAAATCAGTTGCAATCAGGACATTTTACTTTGGGCTGAGAACAATCGGCCGCCCTATGACTGAAACAACCTTAAAGATCCTATAGCAAAGGGATCCTAGGCTTATCACTAGAAACTGGGAAGAGAACTTATAGAAGGGACTTTATCTCAAGGGAAGAACCAAGAGAACTAAACTGGAGGACGTCCAGTAGTTCCTTGGGGTTTATATACTGTGGCATAATGCGCACAGACCAAGCTGTACACTACTACATGTGGACATATGATAACGGTAATCAAATAGGTGCTGCACACACATGGTGTGGCAGAATGGAAGAGAAGCATAACACGGTGATTACCATGGGAATGGAATGGAAGCATAGATGGAAATGAAAAGAAGTACATATGGTAATGAACGTGAGAACGAGATGAGATCTCGTGAGAACGTGAATATAACTAAATAGGGAAAGCATCTGTGAGTGCGAGAGAAAGAGAAAGAAATGTTATAAGTCCACGTCTATGTTGTGAGATTAGATAATCGCATGGCTTGATAAGATAAGATTAGATAAGATCAAGGAAAAGAAATTGTCACTTCGTTACAATGGCCGTCCTTGCCACAATTAAAGCAGCCTTGCGATGTTGACCCTATGTCCATTGCATTAGGGTCCCTTTTGCTTCCATTGTTTTGTTGAAAGCGTGAAGCAGCACTTCCCTTAAAGAAACTGAATGCTTCGTGGGTGCATCCAATTTCTTGAATTTCCTTTAGATAAGCGATGACATCGGTCTGTTGCTTTCCTTGACAGAAGATCTGAGATATTATCTCCGTCTTGACATTGTTCTCCAAAATATCTATGGCATGGGTGTCGTCAATCCCTGCCTGGAGATAGAGTCCTTGGAACCAAACAATAAAATCATCGGTCAGCATTGACCCTTGCTTGAGCTTACTCAGCTCCTTCCTTGCCCAATCCTTTTGGTTGGTGGATCGGAATAACCCTTCGATGTCTGATACAAGCTCGTCCCATGAATACATAGTTCCTTCAACAAGCTTAGTTTGTGCAAACTGTCCAGCAGTCGGCCCTTTGAAACGGGAGAGGACAGCGACTACTGCCTCATATGAGCCCCATCCCACATTTGCTTGGTTGATAGTGAGCCAAGTTTGCATTTTAGCCCACCATTCTTCAAACTTTGCCTGGGAACCATCGTATTCTCCAGGGTCTGCAAAAACTCTTATTTTTCGGGAAATCCCGCTTCCTTGTGCCGGTTGATGAGCAGGTGGTGCTGCTGGAGGTGGAGCCTGTTGTCTGGGCGGCTGACCCAATCTGTCAATCTTATTTGATAGTTCCACCATCATTCTTTGGAGATCCAAGATGCTATTTTGTGACTCCGTAATTAAATCTGCCAAGCTATTGGCATTTGTGAGATGAGAATGGAACTCATCGATAATTGCTTGGTTTTGGTCTTGAGCAGAGGCTTGGTTGCCAATGCCAAGATTTTCTATGAGACGCTGAGACATTGCAAACTGATCGGTTGAGAAGAGTAAAGAAATTGTATTGGTTGGCTACTGCCTGAATCTCTTCAGCAGGTGTAAAGTGTGGCAAGGACGTAAGACTACTGCTGAGTGTGAGTCGTCTTCTTCTGGTCTCAATCTCCTAATTGTCCTTCTTTTGACGACTTTTGCCTTTTTGACTGGTCTTTCTTTGACCAAGTCTTCTCTTTGTCTCTTTACAGGGGCTATCTGAGCCTCTCTGTGTAGTGTGACATAATCTGTGCCTGTGTAAGGCGAGAGATCCCTTATAGCTGATTGCAGTTCTACAGCTTCTTCTTTCACAACAACACGAGGGGGAGCAGGTGGAAGGTCGTTCAGGTCGAACTCTGCCTCGTCAATCTGCGTATTATAATCAGGGAGAGCTGATTCCTGATCAACTTCAAGAGGAGTTCCCCTATCTACCAGCGCGTGATAGATTCCTTCAGGGTATTCTCCATTTAGGTCGAATGGGAAGAGGTCGTGGTGTATAACTTTGAGCGTCTGCTCAAATGGTGATGGCAATCTCGTCTCTCTCACACTCTGTACCTCTGAGGATTCCGCTCCCAGGAGGTTTCCACCTGTTCTGTCTACCCAAGCTTGGTATCTGTCTAAGCCTGCTGAAAGTGCCTCTAGTGCAGCAAGGCAACGACAGATGGGACTTAAATGGGCTTCAGGAGTGAGGGTTCGGTGAGGAGAAGACACTGGACAACTATAAGTCCGAAGTGCAACTATTTGAGTCTAGGATGTGACGCACTTGCTTGTTCATTTGGCGAAGTCACAGTGAGGTAAGGATAATGAAAGTCTAGTTCAAGTGAAACAACCAAAAAGATCAGCACTAGATCCTTAGCTCACAAACACTAGTCCTAGCTATAGAGGAGAGGAGAGGAGGATATCATAAGGTCTTTCCAGAAAGAAACCAAGTGAACTAGACTGGGGATGCCAGCCATTGTCCACTGGGTTTATATAGTATTGGCATATGTGCACAGACCAAGCTGTGCGTGGAGTACATGTCTACATAAGTACATAGGAGAATGGAGATTAAATACATGCTGCACACACATGGTGTGGCTGAATGGAAGAGAAGCATGGGATGGTGATTACCGTGAGAAAGGATGGAAGCATAGAGTGGAAATGAAAAGAGAATCATATGGTAATGACTGTGGGAACGAGATGAGATCTCGTGAGAACATGAATATAACTATAAGCGTCTGTGAGCGTGAGGAGAAGGAAAAGAAAGTTACAAGTCCACTGTTATGTTGTGCGATAAGATAATCGCATGGCTTGATAAGATAAGATGAGATAAGATATGAAAATGAAAATTGTCACTTCGTTACAGAGAGAGTCTGGAGCTACAGTAATCAGTCTAAGGTAATATGTACGAAGGGATCTTACTCACCTCAGTCGCTGCCTAAGTCAGGTGAAACAACTGAGGTGCTAGATGAGAGAACTAGCTAATTTATAGTATGTGGTTAAGGCACACTTGTACTGAGAAAGTATGCGAACCTGACGCTATTCTCATAGGTATGTAAGTGTCTTTACCGAGTGGTAGCAGTACTCCAGAGGAATTCTCTGGAGTTCTACTTTACATCTCCAGAGTGTTCTCTGGAGTTGCTTGCATTTTGTCACGTCTGTTTACAGTCTTTGACTGTGTGGCCAGACTTGCCACAATTGTAGCAGTTTCCAATACTAGCGTTGCCAATATCCATGGCATTGGGATCCCTTTTGCCTCCATTGTTTGATTGGAAGTGTGAGGCAACACTTCCCTTAAAGAAGTTGAATGCCTCGTGGGCACATCCAACTTGTTGAATTTCATTAATATACACCTGAATGTTGTCCTGGCATTTTCCTTGCTGGAAGATCTGAGATATAATCTTCGTTTTTACGCTATTCTCCAAAAGATCAATTGCATGGCTTTTGTCAATCTGGGCCTGGAGGTAGAGCCCTTGCCATTGGATGATGAAATCGTCAATGGGCATTGATCCTTGTTTGAGCTTTTTCAGCTCCTTTCTTGCCCAGTCCTTCTGGTTGGTGAAACAACCTAATAGACCTTAAGCTTTGGGGTCATAGGCTAATCACAGAACTCAGGGGAGATGGGACTTTAGGACTCTAGGGAAAATACCAAGAGAACCAAACTGGAGAGCGTCTAGTGGGCTCCTTGGGGTTTATATAGTGTGACATAATGCGCACGGACCAAGCTGTACACTACTACATATGTACATACTAAGATGGGAATTAAGTACATGATGCCACCATGAGGTGTGTCAGAATGGAAGAGAAGCATGGATGGTAATAACCATGTGAAAGGAATGGAAGCATGAACAGTGATAAAATGCAAGCAACTCCGAAGAAACCCTCCGGAGTACCACTACTGCTTGGTAAAGATACTTCATACCTATTGGAATAACATCAGGTTTGCATACTTGCTCGGTACAAGTGTGCCTTAACCACATACTATAAATTAGCTAGTTCTCTCATCTAGCACCTCAGTTGTTTCACCCGACTTAGGCAGCGACTGAGGTAAGTAAGATCCCTTTATACATATTACTTTAGACTAATTACTGTAGCTCTGGACTCTCCCGGACTTTACAGCTCCGCTTCTCCGGACCTTCGGAATTTAACAAACAGAGATTAAAAGAAGAACATACTGTATGGTAATGAATAGGGGAATGAGATTGGATCTTGTGAGAATGTGAATATAACTAAATAGAGAAAAGTGTCTGTGAGCATGAGAGAAGCGAAGAGAAAAGTTACAAGTCCACATCTATGTTGTGAGATTAGATAATCGTGTGGCTTGATAAGATAAGATCAAATATAATATAAGATAAGATAAGAAATTGTCACTTCATTACAGTTGATAGACCGGAACAATGCTTTAACATCTGAAACTAGAATGTTTCAGATATACTCTCATCCTTGAGTGAGACGTGTCTGTACCAACTGTCCAGTGGTCGGTCCTTTGAGACAGGAGAGGACAGCTACTACTACCTTGTAAGAACCCCATTGTACATTGTCTTGGTTAACAGTGAGCCAGGTTTTCATTTTGGCCCAATTCTTCAAACTTCACCTTTGACCCATCATATTCTCCAGGGTCAGCAAATAGCTCTATCTTTTGGGTGATCCCACTTGACTTTGGTGCTCGTTCTAACAGCTCTGGTGCTGGTGGAGCTGGTGGTAATTCTGAGCTCTGCATCCTTCTTGATAGACAGTCGATGCTTTCCATTATCCTTTGTAGTTGCTCCTGCTGAGCAATGATTATTTGTCTTAACTCGACGACCTGGTCACCAAGTCTGTTCCCGTTGTTCATAACCATTGCAAATTCTGCTATGATGGCTTCATTTTGCTGCTGCCCAGTGGCATTGTTTCCTTCGCTGAGCATCAAAGCAAGTTGTTGAGACATAGTATTGAAAAAGAAAAGCTTCTACTGTTGGAAGCGCTTTGGTAGGTATAAAGTATGAAGCAGGCATAAGACCTTTGTCATTGTACATTCATCGTCTCTGGGTCTAAGCCATCTGACAGTTTTCCTTGTGGCTATCTCTCACCTTTTTGCCGGCCTTGCTTCTACCAGTCTAGATCCTTATGCTAAATCTAGCGGGGAAATATGTCCCTCTGCTATGATTCTGGCGTAATCAATCCCATGATAGGGGGAGAGTTCTCTTTGAGCAATGAGCGGTTCTTCTACTGCTTCACATTTGACTGAAACACGAGGTGGTGCTGGTGGTAAGTCATTGGGGTCGCCTTCTTTCTCAAAGTCAGGTAGGGTGGAGTGTTGACTTATCTCATGATCCCTATTGTGATCATTCCTTAATGCCTTGTAGATGAAAGGCAGATAATCCCCAAATAGATTGAAAGGATAAAGGGGTTGACCAATGAGAGCTAGAATTCTATTGAATGTCAGGTCCTCTCTCACATGCTGTGCCTCCAGAGATTCCGCTTCTGAAGATTCTCTGACTAGTATGATCTCAGCACAATATAGAGGGTGGATGTGTGGTCTATGCCATCTCTCAGATTCTGCTGGTATGAAGGGGTGAAGTATTCAGTGAGGGGTGAACAGCACTGGACAAGTCTTTAGTCCAAGTGAATCGCATTCCTTGACTTTGATGATGCACTTGTCTTTCTGCGAAGTTGCTTTCTGAGTTTGGTGATAAGGGTAGGATGAAGAAGTTTGGTTCTAATGAAACAACCTAATAGACCTTAAGCTTTGGGGTCCTAGGCTAATCACAGAACTCAGAGGAGAGGGGACTGTAGGACTCTAGGGTAAAGACCAAGAGAACCAAACTGGAGGACATCCAGTGGGCTCCTTGGAATTTATATACTGTGGCATAATGTGCACAGACCATGCTGTACACTACTATATATGTATATACGAAGACAGAGATTAATAACATGATGCCATCATGAGGTGTGGTAGAATGGAAGAGAAGCATAGATGGTAATAACCGTGGGAAAGGAAAGGAAGCATAAAGTGGAAATGAAAAGAAGAACATATGATAATGAATGTGAGAACAAGATTGGATCTTGTGAGAATGTTAATGTAACTAAATAGAGAAAGAGCTGTTACGAACCTGAAATAACCTTGAAGATCCTTTAGCAAAGGGATCCTAGGCTTATCACTAGATACTAGGGAGAGGACTTATGGAAGGGACTTTATCTCAAGGGAAAGACCAAGAGAACTAAACTGGAGGGCATCTAGTAGTTCCTTGGGGTTTATAAACTGTGGCCTAATGTGCACAGACCAAGCTGTACACTACTACATGTGGATATATTGTAAATGGAGATTAAATACGTGCTGCACACACATGGTGTGGCAAAATGGAAGAGAAGCATAACATGGTGATTACCATGGGAGTGAAATGGAAGCATAGACGGAAATGAAATAGAAGATATATGGTAATGAATGTGAGAACGAGATGAGACTTCATGAGAACGTAAATATATAACTTAAATAGAGAAAGCGTCTGTGAGTGCGAGAGAAAGAGAAAGAAATGTTACAAGTCCACGTTTATGTTGTGAGATTATCACATGGCTTGATAAGATAAGATTAGATAAGATCAAGGAAAAGAAATTGTCACTTCATTACAGAACCTAAACTAAGGGAACGTAAGGTTTTAGGCAGTAATGTAGGACCTAGACCAAAAGGGAGGATCTTCTAGAAAAGAGGTAAAAGTGGTGATGATGTTGATGATGATAAAGGTAACTCAAAAGAGTAGAATGCTCAGTGGTACAAGATAGAGTTCTTGGAGTTCTTCTGGTACTTGGTTCGTACTAGGGCTTAGCTTGCCTAGCAAGTATACAACAGAGAATACTGAACGACTAGAATCGAACTGAGGAGTTCGAGTTCAGAGGCCAGGGTTTATATAGCAACTGTAATGACTGCAGTAGGGCTAAGGGTAAGCCTTAAGGGTGTAGGGTATGAGGTCGTGTGAGAGATAGCTGAGTAAGGTATGTATGTAATGACGTCATGGGTATGTGATAAGGGTCTGGACCAATGGTAATTAAGAGAATGTGTTTACCATGTGTTGGTCTAGAGTTGGAAGCCGGACTGTAAGGTCTAGGTGAGGGCAAAGGGTAAAGAGAAGGTAAGGTTACCACGATCACATGTGGGTCATTCCCAGGGTCACGTGATGCAATAAGATAAGATAAAGAAGAAAAGAGTTCAAGGTGAAAGGGGCATAAGGGACGACCCCACCTTTAAGGGGGTACTAAGGTCGAGAAAGTAGGATAGTGTTACGCTTGGCCCAGATAGGGACAAGCGTAGACTCTAGGGTCAAGGGTTCGAGTAGCAAGATGGCTACCGGTGGTTCAAAGGTTCAAAGGACGAAGCTGGCACTCCAAGTAGCCAGGAGACTTATAGAGATCCAGGGGATGAAGTACAAGGTATATTCTAGAGTAGATCTAGGTTAGGGATACATTGTCGCAGGATTGATCGTATATAAGGGCCAATGGAACGTGATAGAAGGTTAAGGAACTTGTGATGACAAACAAAGAATGTGATGGAACGTTAAGGAAGGTTCCACTCGGGTGAATCCGAGGAAAGAAAGAGAAGGTCATAGAATCAAGAAGAAGACCATGCGGGGCCCTAACAGCATGGTTGTTAGTCCAAAGGTTAAGGGTTTTCATAGGTAAAGAAAAGCAACGAAGAAAAGAGAAAACGGATCGTAACAGATAGCATGCAAGATCACAACAAAAGTGTCTGTGAGCATAAGAGAAAAAAGAGAAAATACACCAAGTCCATTTGTATGTTGTGTGATAAGATAATCATGTGGTTTTTAATAAGATTAGATAAGATAAGATGAAGATAAGAAAAGGAAAAAAAATTGTCACTTCATTACACACATAATTGTCCCAATGAGTAGCCATTTTGAATTGTATGTATCTCCATGACTACCCATCGGAATTACATAATTCCTTAGTCACCACTTAGCCCTGAGCTTTCACTTTCATTCATACACCAATACTTTGTTGATATTTGTTTACCCTCCAGAGTTATTTAATACACAATCAAAAAGTGCAAAACATTGGAACAATTTTGTGAGTCACTGTAACTATATGGAGAAAGAGTGTCTGTGAGCATGAGAGAAGAAGAAAGAGATGTTACATGTCCATGTCTATGTTGTGAGATATGATAATCACATGGCTTGATAAGATAAGATTAGATAAGTGAAAGAAAAGTGAAATTGTCACTTTGTTACACAGATCATTTTAAGCTTTGGTCTCTTCAAGTCCTCAGTGAGTCTGTTATGACCATTCTAACAGTCTTACACCATTTTGTAGCATTGATCATTGGCTTTTGTTATATTGTCTTTGTTGTTTGTTTGTTGGTTATTTCAGTTTCCACAACCACGAAAGTTTGAGCTGGAAGAAATAGCCTAAATAGTCTGAGAAGGTGATGCAATAGAAGGATTCTGGGCTGAGCATAGCTGGATCTGAAACTTGTTCCAGCCATTAATGAATACAAAAGTAAGGGAACAGCTGATGAAACAACCACAAAGATCAAATACAAGATCCTTAGGTCATAACATGAGATCTGAAACAACCTTTGAAGATCTTAAGATTTAGGTCCTAGGCTGGTCACTGAACTCAGGGGGAAGGGACTCTTAGAAGAGGGGACTTTGTCTCAAGGGAAAGATCCAAGAGAACCAAACTGGAGGACATCCAATGGGCTCCTTGGTGTTTATATACTGTGGCATAATGCACACAGACCAAGCTGTACACTACTACATATGTACATATGGAGACGGAGATTAAATGCATGCTGCACACATAAGGTGTGGCAGAATGGAAGACAAGCATGCACGGTGATTACCGTGGGAGTGGAATGGAAGCATAAGTGGAAATGAAAAGAAGACATACGGAAATGAATGTGAGAATAAGATGAGATCTCGTGGAAACATGAATGTAACTAAATAGGGAAAAGCGTCTGTGAGTGCAAGAGAAAGAGAAAGAAAAGTCATAAGTCCAGCGTATGTTGTGAGATAAGATAAATGTGTGGCTTGATAAGATCAGATAAGATAAGATCAAAGAGAAAGATAAGATGAGAAATTGTCACTTCATTACAAGATCCTAGTAGAGGAGAGAGGAGAGGGATATCACAAGGTCTTTGTGTAACGAAGTGACAATTTCTTTTCCTTGATCTTATCTAATCTTATCTTATCAAGCCACGTGATTATCTAATCTCACAACATAGATGTGGACTTGTAACTTTTCTTTCTCTTTCTCTCGCGCTCACAGACGCTTTCCCTATTTAGTTATATTCATGTTCTCACAAGATCTCATCTTGTTCTCACGTTCATTACTGTATGTCTTCTATTTCATTTCTGTCTATGCTTCCATTCCACTCCCACAGTAATCACCGTATTATGCTTCTCTTCCATTCTGCCACACCATGTGTGTGCAGCATGTATTTAATTCCCATTACAATATGTCCACATGTGTTACAATTCTTTCTTCGTTTCCTTCTTCCTCTCAAACCTATGCTATCTTTTTCAGACAATTTGACTACACTGTTGAAGCCCCGCGTAGTTATCTTGAAACTCCACGTAGTTATCCTTTGATTTGTCATCTTCTTTATTTACTTAGTCATCTTTCCTTCCATCTTGTTCTCCAACATTCCAAAGGCTTCTTATATAAACCTCTCTCTCCAACGATGTATTCCCTAACCTAATCTACTCTGGAATATACCTCGTACATCGTCCCTGGACCTCTATAAGTCTCCTGGCTACTTTGAGTGCCAGCTTCGTCCCTTGAACCCTTGAACCACCGGTAGCCATCTTGCTACTTGAACAAACGTTTAAGGAGACGACCTCTCCTTCCTAGAACCTCTGAACCCTCGAACCCTTGACCCTAGAGTCTACGCTCGTCCCTATCTGAGCCAAGCGTAACAACATGTAGTAGTGTATAGCTTGGTCTGTGCACATTATGCCAGACTATATAAACCCCAAGGAACTACTGGACGTCCTCCAGTTTAGTTCTCTTGGTCTTTCCCTTGAGATAAAGTCCCCTTCATAAGTCCTCTCCCTAGTATCTAGTGATAAGCCTAGGATCCCTTTGCTAAAGGATCTTCAAGGTTGTTTCAAGTAGCACCTGCCTTGTAGACAAACGTATAATTAAAGTGTGTGAGCCACTGATACCAACACGCTTGGCGTCAATTCAGATCTTGACTCTTCATAAAGTATTGAAGGTTAGTGTGATCATTCCATATTTCGAATTGGAACTTTGCTTCTTCTAGATAGTGGCGCCATATTTCCAAAGCATGAATAATAGACAATATCTCTTTGTCAGCAATCAGATAGTTACATTCTTCCAGCAACATTGAGTGTGAAGAGAAGGCAATGGGGTGCCATTTGTTGTTTTTAAATAATGAAAGCACTGCTCCAGTTGTGTAATCTGATGCTTCCGTTTCTAAACAGAATTGGCAATCGTTATCTGGATATGCCAAGACTGGTGCAGTGGTAAATTTTTCTTTTAGCATGTCAAAGGAACATTGTTGGGACTCAGTCCATTCAAACTTGATGTCCTTCTTCAAAAGATCGTTAAGCGGACATGCGACTTGCATATAGTCCTTGATGAAGCATCTATAAAAATTGGCAAGGCCAAGGAAACTTCTAACCCCTTTAATGCTCATGGGAGCGGGCCATTCCAAAATAGCTTTAACTTTTGAATCGTCCATGTGGATACCGTCTTTTCCCACGATCATACTGAAACAACCACAAAGATCAGCACTGGATCCTTAGGTCACAACACTAGTCCTAGCTAGAGAGTAGAAGAGGAGGGAATATCACAAGGTCTGTGTGGGAAGAAACCAAGTGAACTAGACTGGGGATGCCAGCTGTCATCCACAGGGGTTATATAGTATTGGCATGTGCGCACAGACCAAGCTGTGCGTGGAAGTACATGGCTACATAAGTACATAGGGGAACAGAGATTAAATATGTGCTGCATACACATGGTGTGGCAGAATGGAAGAGAAGCATAAGACAGTAATTACCGTGAGAGAGAATGGAAGCATAGGACAGAAATGAAAAGAGAATCATATAGTAATGAGTGTGGGAATGAGATGAGATCTCATGAAAACATGAATATAACTATAAGTGTTTGTGAGCGCGAGGAGAAAGAAAAGAAAATTACAAGTCCACTGTTATGTTGTGCGATAAGATAATCACGTGGCTTGATAAGATAAGATGAGATAAGATAAAGAAAATGAAAATTGTCACTTCGTTACACATACCAAGGAAATTGACTTCCGTCTTAGAGAACATGCATTTTTCAGGTTTCACGAAGAGGTCATTTTCTTCAAGACGTCGCAGAACTTCACGTACGATCCTGTCATGTTCCTCCTGGTTATCCATTTTTGTAAAGATCATTAGGTCATCGATATACATGACAACCACATTATCCATATCAGCGAAGATTTCATTCATCATCGCTTGGAAAGTGCTGGGACTGTTGCACAGCCCAAAGTACATAATGAGGGGTTCGTATGCACCATGGAAGCAGATGAAAGCAGCCTTCCATTCGTCACCTTCTTTCATCTGGACATTGTTGTATCCCCATCGTAAGTCCATTTTCGTAAATAATTTAGCTCCTTTGAGCTTATTGACAAGCTGACCGATCAACAGCAGCAGATAGTTATTTTTAACTGTGTGTTCGTTTAGATAGCGGTAGTCTTGGACCATCCGCTTCTTGCCGTCTTTCTTAGGCATAAAGAACATGGGGCTTGTTTGTGGAGATTTAGAGGGTCTAATATACCCTTTCTTGAGCTGATCATCTATGAATGCCGTAACCTCTTCTTGCTTCTGAGGATTAAGTGGTATCAATTGGCCTTTCTTTGGCATGAAAGAGTCCTTCATATCAATTGCATGGTCCCAGGGCTTTCGGATTGGCATCTGTTTGCTCTCTCCTTTACTAAAGACTTTTAAATAATCGTGGTAAGCCATCAGAACTAGATCAGCTTCCATGAGTTTCTTTTCTTCTTTTACATTGTTTTTGTCAGTGGCGGAGATCTCTAATCTCTCAAGTGTCGCTTGTATTTGATATTGCAGGTCTAGCTCTTCTTTTTCTACTAGCTGAAGAAAGACAGACTTGTCTTGTAACATGTGGCAATGCCAAGGGCATCGGTTAAGCTTTACCAAGCCTGTAGTTCAATCTATCTCCAGGTTGTGTCTTTTGAGCCACATGTAGCTGAGGATCAGGGAATTCTGTCTGAGATCTGTGACTTGAGTGGTAACACATTCCTTGTGACCCTTAAAGTCAATAACAACATCTGCTGAATGTGTGATGTGACTGGCAGAGTTCTTTGTGCCATCAACATTAAACACTGCAATTGGGTTTCATAAATTTCTTAGGGGAAGTTTTTCTTCACCCATGTTTTGTCGATAAATATAGTATTAGCTTCTGAATCGAGCAATACTTCTATCTTTGTAAAGTCTTTAGGAGTTTCTTGGGAAGCAACGTATAGGGGAACGAGGATTTCATTACTTGTCTTCATGTTGTGGACATAGATATCATCTGGGATTTGAAACTCTTTTTTTTTTGTTTAGGAGAATTAAGCACTGGTTTTACTGTCCCAGCTGCACTTGTGAGAGATGCTTCCGACGTATGAGAAGAAGAAATGTCCATCGATTCATCGACACCTGTGTCATCAATGATTAGATTATCAAACCTATTTGTGTTTTTCTATTTTCGCCTTCAATCCACCCAGATTGGATCTTAGGCCTTGCCTTTTCCCTTCTTCCCTTTGGAAGCGTCGGCAAAGAACGCACGGGCCTCTTTAAACGACATTCCTTTTGTTGCCTTGACCCAATTGGTGGTGCTTTTATTGTCTTCCCAGGACATGGCTCCAGTGTCTGAGTCAGAAGCTGAGTCCAAAGACTCTTCTTGCTTCTTGACCTTGTGGGCCGCCTTTTTCCCCTTTTTACAGGAGAACTTATGTTTTCCCCCAAGCCATTTGCAGTCGGGGCACTGCACCTTCACCTATTTCCAGTCCTTGACTACATGGTCAGACTTGCCACAATTGTAACACGACCCTGAAGTCGTGGCCCCAATATCCATTGCATTGGGGTCTTTCTTGTCTTTCCCAGAATTTTGGAGGTTCTCTGGAAACCTGAATTTATGTAGCAGAAGGCCTGCATATTGTTGCTGACCTTGCAGATCTCCGTGAGATATGCATCCACATCTGTCATTCTTGCTCCTGTTTCAAATATTTGATGGATGATGTCGGAGTGGACATTCTTTTCCAACAGCATAATCGCATGCGTTGGGTCAATTTGTGCCTGAAAGTACAGGGCTTGCCATTTGACAATGTAATCGTCAATCGGGAGAGATCCTTGTTTATAATTGGCAAGTTGGTTTCTCGCCCAATCCTTTTGATTGGTGGACCGAAAGAGACTTTTGATCTCGGTCACCAATGTTGTCCATGTATAGCTCGGGCCTTGAGCTAGTCTTGTTTGGGAAAAATGCCCTGCATTCTTGCCTTCTAAGCAGGACAAGACCGCAACTACTGCATCGTAAGAGTGGGGGGGAATGTGTGCCCAATTAAGATTGAGCCAAGCATGAATCTTTGCCCACCACTCTTCAAACTTTGCTTTTGACCTATCGTATGAGCCAGGGTCAGAGAATACCTCTATCTTTCAAGATAGTCCTTCTCCTATTTGTGCCAGTGGTGGAGCAGATGGTCCTGCTGATGCTTGTTGGGGTATGACATTTCCCCTTATTGCTGCGATGTCATTTGTGATTTGGTTTAGTTGATGCTGCTGAGTATCCATTCTTCCTTGCATTATGGAAATTAGTTGTTGAAAGGAGGTGAACTCCGCAATCCAGGCATCATTTTGTTGCTGCCCTGTTGCTGTGTTTCTGACTCCCCATGCATCAACGAAGGCTTGTGACATTGTGAAAAAAAAGAAAGGAGATGATGATGTAAAGGTAATTAATCCCTGAAGCGTTTAGGGAGATGGAGGGTGTGGTATGGGCGTAAGACCTTTGCCATAATCTTTTCATCATCTGTAGGCTTTAGACAGATGATCTTTTTCCTTTCTTCTACTTTCCTCTTCTTGACAGGTATTACTACTTCTACCTAACGTTTCCTTTTGAGGTTGAGGAGAAGGATATGTCCTTCTTCGACAACTCTCGTAAAATCTGTGTCTACATAAGGCGATAACTCCTGTTCAGGAACTGCGAGCAATTCTTCTACAGGTTCCTCTTTGACTGGAGGCATAGGTGGTAGATTATTGGGATCAAAGTCCGCCTCATCAATCTCAGTCCTATAATCTGAAAGAAGGGACTTCTGGTCTACTTCAAGCAGGGTTCCTCTTTCAACTAGAGGAAGGTAAACATTCAGCAGGTATTTGCCATAAAGGTCATAAGGAAAAAGCTCATGCTGAATTACAGCGAGCACTTGGTCGAAGGGTGACGGGGTTCTTTCAGGGGTTTTACTCGGGTACCTTAGTTCTAAGGATTCCGCTCTTAGGAACTGATCATTACTGCATTGGAGCTCTGCTCTAAAATGTTGCAACCTCTGATTAAGGTCACTGAGGGAGTTAATTGCCTGTTTGATGGGCGTTAGCGCAGGCGAATAGGGATGACAAGGAGTGAATGACACTGGGTGAAATCTTTAGCCTGTGAAACATTCCTTGGCTTTGACAATGCACTTGTCTTTCGCGAAGTTGGTACTTCCTGAGTTTGGTGATGAGGGTAGGATAAGAAGTTTGGTTCTAATGAAACAACCTTTAAAGACCTTAAGGATTAGGTCCTAGGCTGGTCACAGAACTCAGGAGTAGAGGGACTTTTAGAAGAGGGGACTTTGTCTCAAGGGAAAGATCCAAGAGAACCAAACTGGAGGATGTCCAGTGGGCTCCTTGGGATTTATATACTGTGGCATAATGCACACAGACCATGCTGTACACTACTACATATGTACATAGGGAAATGGAGATTAAATACATGCTGCACACATGAGGTGTGGCAGAATGGAAGAGAAGCATGCACGGTGATTACCATGGGAGTGGAATGAAAGCATAGGTGGAAATGAAAAGAAGACATATCAAAATGAATGTGAGAATGAGATGAGATCTTGTGAGAACATGAATGTAACTAAATAGAGAAAGCGTCTGTGAGTGCGAGAAGAGAAGGAGAAAAAGTTACAAGTCCATGTCTATGTTGTGAGATTAGATAATTGTGTGGCTTGATAAGATAAGATCAAGATAAGATAAGGAAAAGAAATTGTCACTTCATTACAATGGCGCACTATTCCTAGGCTGTCTTCCAACTCGGATACTG
Organism: Rubroboletus rhodosanguineus; assembly: GCA_038091115.1. Taxonomy (NCBI): domain Eukaryota; kingdom Fungi; phylum Basidiomycota; class Agaricomycetes; order Boletales; family Boletaceae; genus Rubroboletus; species Rubroboletus rhodosanguineus. The sequence goes on from JBBPNW010000334.1 coordinate 17,420, forward strand.
TGTGACTTATTATCCTTACATGAAATGTGTATGCTGCACATCATGGTGCATCTTCTCGCTCATCAGGGAAACTGTGATGGAAAGATAATCCTAGATAATCCTTGAAGGAGGTTTTTATAAAGATTATAATGGATTATAATGGATTATCAATCACCTTCAAGGATTATCAAGGATTATCTTTCCAGTATAGTTTCCCTGATGCTGTGCAACATCATTCTGCCATTGTGTCCAGATGAGGTCTTGTGAACAGGAAGTGAAACACTTTGTGAGACATCGTTGATGGTATGTTGGCCAGGCAATAATGTTGGGACCTTGCTCACATATCAATTGACTCAGACTCAGGTGGAAGCATATCGAGGACACATCATCATGCCCAAGATGCTCACCTGAGCATGTCTGAAGGCCATTGGCCCCAGAATCCCATGTTGGAGGGCATATAGAAGCATTAGAGGCCGGCGTTTTCTGCAGTGATATCCCTATGGATTTCAGAATGGTCCCCAAAGCTATTCAACAGGTCCATGGATTTCTACGCATGATCTTGCCCACACTAACCACCAGTGCTCGGCTGGTTGATGATCTCGATGCTGCCCTGATGTTCTGTATCGTCGAGGAGTCAAATATGTCTTTGGAAAGCATCACAAACTACGATGAAGTCAAGTCTCAAATCCAATCTGCACTCGAGGTCATGTGAGATAACCCAAAGCAGACAGACAAGCCACTAATTTATCACCTTGACGTTGCTGCTATATACCCCAACATCATACTGTTGAATTGACTACAACCAGACTCTATGATTGACGAGTTGGTATGTATGGTGTGCAATTACAACCAGCTGGTAAAGGAGTACGACCAAAGACTTGAATGGGCTTGGTGTAACAAATCATTGCACTTTATCATTTCATTTTGTTCTTTTTACTTAACGTTCTCTATCAGACACTCTTATCTTATCTTATCACGTCACATGACCTATCACATGACTGTGGTAATCCTTCCTTCATATCACATTCATTACTTACTCCTATCACACGCTCTAGACCTCGGTCCAAGCTTCCACATCTAGACTCCACACAGTAACCTCACTCTTTTAATCTCCATGCTCTAGATTCCTTATCACAGTCCATGATGTCATTCCATTATTCCTTAGTCACTCCATTCCCACATAACATCATACCCTATGCCCATTACTTTCCTTTTATGTACTTGTATCTATTTTGTATCATGGTCCATGCGCCTAGCACAACCCTATATATACTGGGCCCTCTAGACGAACTCTCCCCAGTTCATTTATTGGTGTCTACATTTGCCAATAGCTCGAGTGCTAAGCAAGTCACTCAACGTCCTCGCAAGGCTCCTGGTTACTGAAACCCAGAACGGATTATAGGATCAACGTGATTACCTTACAAGTCTACATGCATCTACACTTATTCTCTTATATGTCTTACCATCTATGTCTTATCATTCTGGTTGTTGTTCTATTCAGCCAATCGTTGTATCTGCTAAGTGATCCCACTATTCGCTTCACTTGGAGAGGCAAATTCTTCCCTGCTCATAGGGATGAATACAACATAATTTGACATGTGCTCAACCAAGAAACATTCCCTCCCCATTCCCTCCTAAGAAACCTGGGGGACCACAGCAGAAGTTCATTGACTTGACGGAGATAGAGCAGATGGCCCTTTTGCACAAGCGGCTTGGAAACTACCCCCACAAAGTGTACAAGAAGACCAAGGATACAAGAGTCAAGACATGCAAGTCTATTGTCTGTCAACAGGAAAATCTGCTCTATATCGACACTGTGCACCGTTGTAGGAGCCAGAGGCTCCTTACGGTTGCAAACAATATTTTCCTAGTATTCCTATTCATTTTCCAGCATCGTCCAGGCCTCCTATCGAGTCCACTATCCATCTGAGAGTGATCCATGTTTTATCCGTACATTATCTGATTCTTCTGTCTCATTTCTGGGCCGGTCATTGTCATCCGGATTCATCGGACTGATGGCTAATGTTATAGACTCGCCGGATGGATGTCTCCATCTTTGAAATTAACATTCAATCACTCTAAATTTGATCTTTTTACTAATAGCGGTAGAGTGACAGATGGTATCACTCCCTGTCACTGAGCAGGGTCACTCATCTTTTTCCTATTCAGTTGCAATTCGCTTGCGCGTGGTTCTCCACCCGTCGCAATCGCTATTTTTA
>JBBPNW010000335.1:0-19609 GCA_038091115.1 Rubroboletus rhodosanguineus
GGGGCGACTCGCTTGCATATTAGTATGTTCTTGCACATCCAGTTCGCGCTTCTTTCGTCGTCGACTTCCTTCCGAGCTCTCCCCCTCTTCCCCGTCCGATGACGACTTCCGAGACGATACACCACGGTCTTCAGGTGACTCAGTTGAAGAATATGACGAAGATGAGGACGCAGCATGACATAGCCCATCGCCCGACCCACTCTCTCCGTTCCCTTTCCGCTTCTCAATCCGCTCGTGGTTCCCCTCACTTGAAACGGTAGAGGCTCCGTGTAGCGCGGACGGTGGCGACGGCGGCGGCGTCCTCCCGCACATCTCCCCAAACAAGGTCTCCGAAATCCGATGCCACCGTGTCAACAACCACATCATCATCCGCTGCGACACCGCCTTGACCGACCCTCCCAACAACCGATGTCCAAATATTCGCGCCACATCCTCAAGCTGCAACCCGTTCTCGGGGCACAACGGGAGTTGCGTGAAAAACGCGCAGAGGTATACCAAGAGGGAGAGGTTTGCTGTGGGAAGGAACCGGAGGAGGATTTGAGCGGTGGAGATTTGATCGGTTTCGAGCGCACTATCGGTGTCGTCGAGGTAGAGACTGGCGTGAGACACCCACGCCTCCGGATGTGGCGGTTCGCCTCTCGCACGTCGGTCTTCATCCTCTTCTTCTTGTCGGTCCCGACGCGCATCCTCGCGCTTCACACTAGGCTTGACAGACCAGTGCCAGAGAGCTGAATAAATGTGTGCATCCAGGAGCGGGCTGGGAAGACTCGAGATAAAGGTTGATAAGAGCGCGCAAATGTCTGGCATGGCTTGGCCACGCATGTTGAACTGTGCACCGAAATCGGGGCTCTTGTCAAATAAGTCGATGAGTTGCAGGTGGCGATCGCGACTCGGCAGTGCACGGAAAAGGCCGCTTTGATAAATACCTAGATAATCGGATGAGACTAAATGAAACAGCACAAACTTGAACGCGCCACTAGCCAGTCTTGGTCAATTCCTCGATGCATGCAACGACGACGATGGGAAGGTGATGCTGATAATCGCCGATGACGATGGGGGTCGAAGCGTACAGCAGCACGTCCTCGAGCGGTGCGCCGATCGCGTCTGGAAGATGAACGTCAGTACTGGCACGATGACCCTGGCGCCAGTAAATCCACCTACGAAAGCTTGGATCCTTTTCCTGCAACCGCTCACCTCGTTTTCGGCGCAGTTGCTCTCTGAGCTGACTGTCCTGCTTATGTATCACAGCTACGTCTTCGAAACTGACATAATCCATGGCGCGATGACCAGAACGACGCGCGAGTGCGTCCAGCCGTCGATACGTGTGACCGAATCTGATCTTCGGTATGAGGGGACGAGGCGGAGAGGCATCTGCACTTCGCGCCATTCCTGGGTCATTCGGACAAGACGACGTATCGGTAGGGATGCCTTGCCGACCTATTTCATCGCGTCGATAAGTGCCGGTAGGAGCTGGTTGTCCACAGGCTCTTGCCAGTCTGTCCGGCTCGAGATCAGGGGGCGGGGTGTGAGCGATGCGGACGTCAGATGCCGAGCGCCCCCGAATCCCAGGTACGAAGTGCGATTTGACACGGGCGGCGAACCCGTTCCGTCTCTGCATCGCATCATCCTGTTCTCCGCAAGGGCGCGGGATGATGTGAGAGGAAGTGTGAGTGGGACTGGGCGCATTCCCAGTCTGTGACGAATCAAGAAGGTATTGGTGTGGGTAGGGGCGGGCACGCGGCGCCCATGCACTGTCCACACGCGGGCGTAGTTCGGGCGAGGAGGATGTATGATGGTGATGGTATGGCGATGGGGTGGTGCTGCGGAGAATGGGAGGGGGTTGGGGACGTGTGATATGGGGGTTCGCCGCTGGGTCGTGTGGTGTGGACATGTGCGAAAGAGGTGTAGGACGGAAAGTGCTTCGCGGTGTACGCGCTGCCTCGTTCTGTGGCAGGTACGGACGAACGGACGTGTTGGGCGGAGCCCGCGAGTGACCGCGACCGGCGCCATAAACATCGTCCTGACGGGAGGTAGGAACGGGGCGAGGAGGGAAAGGAGACGATGGCATGATCTTTGAATCAGTGTGTGTGTAGAGGAAACAGAAACGGATCCTTGTAGTCACCCGGCAGGCAGACAAGAGACGTTATGGTGGAAAGGAAAGGAGGGGATGATGATGGCGTCAAGAACGTTACCCCCTTCTGTTGAGAAAAAGGGAAGTAGGGCAAGTAATCTGAGCCGTGTTGTGCTGATAAATTCAGACCAGTCAAGGCTGGATCCTGTGTTGCGTGAGTTGGGCCAGAGAAACAGAGAGACGTAGCTCCGATCACATTTAAATTCGAGCTGGGGACGGTGAGGGTCGATCTAGAACGGGGATGTGGGAGGGCAAGGGAGAGGAAGCATTGGCGCGCCAGGAAGAGGAAGCACTGTCGTTACTTGCGTGTCCGAAAAGCGACTTGGACAAGTCGAGAAGAACCAACCAGAATGGGGTAAAAATTAGATAACCTCGTGGGTCCTAGACTTGTGTTGCTCGAGACACATGAGGCTGGGCGGTTCCAGGCCTAGAAGAATGCGTGGACATGTCCCGTTGGCTGGTACCTCACTCGACCACAGCGAATCAAAGAAACTCAATTCCAGCACACGACTCACCAGCTGCGGACAAGCTTGGCCAGTACTGCAGTGCATCAACGCAGCGCGTCCTGCAGCGAATTCAAGCCAAGAGACCTCTGTTCAGGTTGTGCCCGCCAAGTCTAGGCCATTCTGTTCCTGGTCTCGAACGTCCGTCCCCATTTGGTTACTCTTTCCGACGGTTAGCCATTCCAGGTGCAAAGCGTAACTGATAACCCCCCCCAATTCACACAACCCCACACAACCCCCCACTCAGCATCATGTGATTGTTCACACGACCCCCATTTCCTCAAATACCGAGTCCTGCCGATCTTATTGGCTTGGTTTGCACGACACTCTTCCTCTCATACCATGTTCCCCACAGCCCTTCTCGTCATTGTCTCATGCGCGCTCGTTGCACAGGCTCAGTCCACCACCACCGCGACCGCCCCCGCGTCGCAGTCTTCCGTCCCTGCCGGCCTGGATGACTGCATCCTCGGTTGCGTGACCCCAGCCGCCGCCAGCGCTGGTTGCTCGAGCTAGTATGCCCCCGAGCTCTCCCGCGTTGCACTTCACTGACCTATTGTTAGCACTGACCTGGCCTGCGTTTGCACCTCGTCCGCATTCCAACAGACCGCTGCAGCGTGTCTCCTGGCAAACTGTACCGCCGCAGACCAAGCAACCGCGGCACAACTCCAGACCGCAGAGTGTGCTGCTGGTACGTGATGCCCACCGCTTTCCACATTCTCTTGACTAATTGGACATTGTTGTAGTGACCGGCAACGTCTCTACCTCGACCGCTCCTTCGACCGCGACGTCGAGCGGAACACCCTCTGCGTCTGCGGCGACTAGCTCGAGCGCTGCCATGGCATTCTCGGCGCCTTTCTCATTTGGCACCGTCATTGGCACCCTGGTTACCTCTGCGGGGGTATTGGTCGGCGCGGCCTTCGTCTTGTGATCAACTTACCATGCCACCTCCGATCCCTGAGCTTGGCAGTTACGTTGAGAAAAACGTAGGGGATTTCGACGTCAGGATCACCCGAATGTCAGCGTTGCAGCCCTGTAATCTGTTGAAATGACACTTTCGTTTGAGACTAAAAAGTCAATAATACCGTTTCATAACATTGATTGATTAATTGTAAAATCGCTTCAAGTACTTACCGGTAATGTACGCACCTGGATGTCTAATGACGTCTTTCAATCAAATAAGTCCATTGTCGGTTGCACAGCTGTGTGGGGAACGAGAAATAGACTAATCTTCGCACGCTGCAATACAGTAAGTATGTACGCCAAGTATTGGACCCTTTGTACGTACACGGTGGTCGTGATCACTACCCGATTTCAATGACTTTTCTGTGTCTCTTAATTGTGGGACTGATTCCACTTGATCCACTCGAGTAGAAAATGTGGGTCGGATTGGAGTGGGTCGTAGCAAGACTCTGACGTGCCTGGATACAAGTGCGTGACGTCGACATCGTTAGGCCCGCAGTCGCTGTCGGGGAGGCAGTATCTCGGGCGTGGCTGAGCACGTCAGGCTTGGCAATTTACCAACAGTGCCTTTTGGTGCTTCAAGAAATGGCTGAGTATTACCGTGGAGTAACAATGGCTACTTCGGAGTACATACCGCCAAGGAACACGCCCTTCGACAAGTAAACGCAACGTATGCGTGTTTCTCCTTTGCAGGGTTGCTCGGCCGAACACGTGTCAATACATTGACTTCACCGTAAGGCAAGGGGGTCCATTCCTGTTGGGAACTAGGCACTAGACGAAGCGCAGGATGGTATGCAACACCTGAAGTGACAGCTGGAAACCAAAAGGCACATCTTGGGTTTACACACTATATGCCAGTAACCAGGAGTAGTTTGAACGGTCACTGTGACAGTTGACAGTCGACAGTGGGTCGGCTGTACCTTCGATCAATAGGAAAAGAGACACCGGATGTTACTAAAGGTCACGTACCGTCTCCATTTTTGATCGTGAACTATCCATGCCTTCTTTACGACCTATGTTTGATGCGGTTCTGACCACCCGAGAACGGGATGAGTCGAAGTTGGGGTGAGGTGAAGCCAGGGAGGGTCCGAACGTAACAAGGACAGACGAATACGAAATATCGACACCTTGAGAAGGAGGAAAGCTAGCGATTGGCATAAGGTCCCAAGGCGAGAAGTGGCGTAAATTGTGACGAGTAAGAGAGGTACGCGTACTTGGAACCGAGAGGAGAGGGTATCTGTGGCGTCAACCAAAGAAGGCTATATGGTCGATGCAGTAGCAAAGGCAACTTTGACTGTAAAGCGTATGAAATAAAAAAACATGCCACGGCGCGAACTCGAGTGCGATCGGTGTTGCCGAGAAAAGCTACGAAGTCACACGATGGTGTGTGTTACGTAAGCACTAGTGGGGGTAGGGTAGCTGCTACTACTAGGAGCTTGTACAGCCATAGTTTCGCATTTTAATTAGCCCAGCCTGACAATCGAGTCGAGTCGGCGCCATCACACGACTCGGCGGCCAGATGCTACAGTACTTGTGACACCATGACGGTTTCCGGGAGGTGAGATCAAAATTGATGACCGAAGCAGCCTCTGCTGAGTCATCTCCAAGACACCTTCACCTCTTTCAACACATCTCTCGCACAACCATCCTTTTGAGTCTTTGACCTGGCCCTGCTCTCACTTCCCTTCAGCATGGGGCAACCGCCTCTCTTCCTGGGACGGGGCCGAACGCGATTGACCATCAGTTGGAGGGGGGCTCCAGACTCAGAGGACTTGGGGGTTTCGGAGCCCTCATGGTCCATCCCGTCTCGACCTCTTCTGAGACACTCTTCGTCCCTCCGTTCCGTCCTCGAGTCCGAAATCGTTGTGTAGCAAAAAGCGATGCACGTCGTGAGGTGCGGTCGACCATGGATACCTTGATGTTCCCATCGCTGGACGAACCCACTCCATCATAATTATCTACATTCGAAAATCCGAATCACTATTGTTCGAGACCGACTCTGATGCTGGGTCCATGCCGATGCACTCATCTACCGAGCTTCCATCTAAACCGAGTCGTCTGCACATCGATCAAATTCCAAAACATCGTGCTCCATGGATGACACCAGGAGCGAGTTCCTTGTGCCAGCGTTTCCTGCAGTCACGGTCTGTTCTTTCGCGTGGTTGCGTCCCAAACCTCTCAATTGCGCGTCGCACGGGCGCCGTCAAACACGGCGATGCCAATATTCCCGCGCACCACTTTGTATCACATCCTGCTGATTATAAAGGTTGCGTTGGGGGGGGCATATCTTCACTCATCAGGATGTTCGCCAACACCAACGCCCTTCTCGTCATTGCCGCATGCGCTCTCGTTGCACAGGCCCAGTCTTCCTGTATCGTCGGTTGCGTGGCCCCGGCCGCCACAAACAACGGTTGCTCAAGCTAGTATGTCTGAGTTCTCCCCACATCGCTCATCATTGACTCTTTGTCAGCACTGACCTGCCCTGCGTCTGCACTTCGTCCGCATTCCAAGCTGCCGCTTGGGCGTGTCTCCAGGCAGAATGCACCGCTGATGACCAAGCGAGCGCGACACAACTCCGGGACCAACAGTGTTCTACCGTAAGTGATGTTCATCCTTTTACAGGTTCTCTTGACCGATTGGGTACCGTTGTAGTGAATTCTGGCAGTGCCTAGGGTTGCACACGGGTAACATCGTGTCCTCCAAGGGTCTGGTCGGACGTCGACCCGTCCAACTCGCGGTATCGAAAAAACCTGTGGGTGACACCACGAAGAAAATCAAGTTATTTGTTCGTTTATGGGGACGCCATTGAATATATTCATTCTACATCAATGCAGTGCATATTTTTCTGTGATTTCAGTCTAGCCCATCTTGACGCTGTCGTCCGTAATTTTCCAGTTTCAATCGGTTTTGTTTCGTGCAAGTTTCATTGCGGAAATGATCGCTGGGCTGAAATCTTTTGACTTTGGGTTCGGGCAGTTGTCATTTGGGTGACGGCCGCAACAGAGGCCGGGTTACTCAAGAACAACGTTAAGTTACCCGACAGTAGCCGATAGTCAGGACCAGTCAGGACCACTACCCAGTTTACAGAAAATTTTGTAGCGCCACGAAGACACCACCGCTTCGATCACACCATCAGCAGACCATGATGTTCTTCGCACCCCTCGGCAGAGGCATGAGTGGATGGGTCGCGATGTTTTGTTTCGTAACGTACCTACCATTCGATCTCCCTACGTTACTAGGCTTGGCGAACGAACCGGTGCGTGGTGTCTTGTTTCACCAAGCAGGAGATGAAGGTTTGAAATTTGAAGGGTAGCTCTGACGTCAGGAACATTATTTAGCTCTCAAACGTGGGCCTTGTTGAAACATGTTTCATTTGACATTTTGAAAAATCAATAAGACCATGGTCCCAGGCCATATGTCTGGTGGACGGTCCACCAACGATCAAATAAACCCAATAAATATTGTTTGGCGCTTGCACAGCTTTGCGGGGAACCGACGGTCTTCGCTCATCCAGTATAAGTACTTGATACATGTGACCCCTTGCATAAGGTGCCTTCAATGATCGACAAATACGCACGGATGCGGGCCGCGCTCTATTCACGATCTGGCTTGTTCCGAAACCGGGGAGTCCTTGCCAAGGGTGAGTATGGTGACAGATCCAATTGGTCAACTCAAGAAAAATAACATGTCGGTCATACATGCAGGATGCCGAGTGCCTAGGTGCGACCGTGTGGCGTGCCAGTGGTGTTTATACCCGCAGTCGCTGTCGAGCTCGTCGCATGCAGTACATCCAGCATCCTTGGTGCACGTGCAGTCGAATCCCACGTATCTTCAACGTTGTCGAGAGTACGGGTGGACGAGTATTACTCTAGCACCTCCAAGTCGCCCGCCGTCGGCCAAGGAAACACAGAAGGTGTGTGGATCACCTTTGCGGTGTATTCGGGATACGTGTCGATACGTTCGCTCCACTGCTAGGTAAGGAGGAAGAACAGGATGATTTACAGCACGCGGAGGCCGGAAAAGGGGTATTTCCTTGTCGACTTTACCTTGGATCGGTAGCAAGAAGGACGCCGAGGGACGTACACACTCCCGTGTTGATCGTGACCATGACCTCTCTGCGACTGGTGTTTAGTGCGGTCCCAACCAACCGATGAAGAGAACGTGACAAGGGACGGTGAATATGATGGTCGCCTTTCTCCGGAGCAGACGTGACCACTGCCATGTCGATCGTCCGTATACGTCGGGCCCGGTGAGACTCAGACAAGGCCCACAGGAGTATGGATGTATCGTATGTGCACGGACACGGTTAGAGAGGGAACGGAATCTAGATAAGGTCCCGTCAGAAGAAGTGGCGTACGTTCAATACGTTTTCAAGGAGATTGAAGGAACGGTAGCAGAGCCGAGAGAGTCCGCAAGGATAAAAATATGAGGATGTAATCTGTGGCGTCGACCAAAGATGGCTATATTGTATGGACGTCGGATGCCGGATCCGCGATCGCACCAGTAAAGGTAGCATCAGCAGTTTAACGCTGTTGAATGGAGGATTCAATGAAGGTGAACACGGTGGGAGGTCGACATTCAGCAAACAAGTAGTCGGATGGTTGGATGTGCGGGCTCGAATGGTGGTAGTAGAGGATATTAAATATGAGTGACGTGTGACACTGTGACACGTTCAGTACTCGAGGTGAGAACAAAGCAGCCGCTACTCATCGTCAGGACACTCTCCGCTGTTCCCTCACTTCCAGCCCTCTCTCCTCTCCCTCTCCCTCTCCCCCTTCCCTCCCCCTCCCACTCTCTACGCGCTCTTTGTCGCGCACCGTAACGACGCTCACCGTTCCTTCGACTTTACACCTGCCCTGTTCCCACTTCCTTTCATCATGGGCAACTGTATCTCTGCCCAGGACAGGGCTGAAAAGGCAAGATCAGATGCTATCGACCGTCAGCTCGAAGAGGACTCCAGGAAGCTTAGAAAGGAGTGCAAGATATTACTCCTAGGTTGGTCTATCCCGCCAGGGCTTTAAGCGCCTCTTTCCCACTCCTCTTCCCTTCCCTTCCGCTTCGCACCCCGTGCTGACCTAACCTTGTTCTAGGCTCGGGCGAGTCAGGGAAATCGACCATCGTTAAGCAGATGAAGATTATCCACCAGAACGGTTTCACCGATGAAGAGCTTATGACTTACCGACCTACCATCTACCGAAATACCCTTGATAGTGCACAAGCTATCGTTCTCGCAATGCGCAAGATCGGTCTCGACTGCGTCGACCCAAATAACCGTGTACGTCTCAACTCATCCACCGCAATCTCGCTACTTGTCCCTCATATCCGCCACCTCAGGTCAACGCGGACCGAATCTTTGACTACCGCATTGATCCATCACCCTCTTTCATCTTTTCTTCCGAAATCGCCGAAGCTATCCACCAATTGTGGACAGACCCAATAATCCCAAAGCTTATGGATCACAGTACCGAATTTTACCTCATGGACAACGCTGTTTAGTCAGTACGGTCATCACACCCCATCCTTACTCGTTCTCACGGTCTCGCCTCAGCTTTTTCACCGACGCACTACGCATAGGCGCACCCAATTACCTGCCAACCGAAAGCGACGTTCTACGAGCCCGTCTAAAGACGACGGGTATCACCGAAACCAGATTCACGATGGGCCAACTCCAGTGCGCCCTATCATTTGACCTGTTCCATTCCCCTTTAACGTCACGTAGGATACACATGTTCGATGTCGGTGGACAGCGCTCAGAACGAAAGAAATGGATACATTGTTTTGAAAGCGTCACGAGCATCATCTTCTGCACAGCCCTAAGTGAGTATGATCAAGTATTGCTGGAAGAGAAGAATCAGGCAAGTCCCCCATACATCATCAGTAGTCGAGCCCCAACTTATGTTTTGTAGAATCGGATGGCCGAATCCCTCACACTCTTCGAATCGGTCATCAACTCCCGATGGTTTTTAAGAACATCTATTATCTTGTTCCTTAACAAGATTGATGTTTTCAAGACGAAACTACCAAAGGCGTGTCTTCCTAACAATACGTGTCTTTTGTGATCTCATACCCCACATCAGGTTCCACTGGAGAAATATTTCCCGGAGTACTCTGGCGGTGCTGATATCAACAAGGCGGCTAAATATATTCTCTGGCGATTTATGCAAACAAATCGGGCACGCCTCTCCGTTTATCCACAGTAAGTTTCAAAATCTTTGTAGCCCCGTTTCTAGCTCACATCAGTGATCAGTCTAACACAAGCAACGGACACGACGAACATTCGCTTGGTATTCGCAGCAGTGAAGGAAACGATTCTACAGAATGCATTAAAAGATTCGGGTATTCTGTAGTTTTAATTTTTTTCTTTGCTTCATTTTGTTCCGTTCCGTTTTTCTTCTCTTTCTCTCCTCACGAGTCACCGTTCCCGTCGTGCTACAAGTCGTGTTCGCTATCTATTGGTAAGACCTCCTTTTGTTCGTTGTTATCACCCGTCTCGTTGACACGACTATTCCCTCGTTGACAGCTTGCATTATCTTTGTGGATATTCTTGTCAATTCCCTAGCATGTCTCCTTACATAACATATCATCAACATACTACTGATCGATCTGCTGCACACCGCGCCTGGGCTTGCACGACCCGCGAGCATACGTTATCGGCTGACCGCACGCCCGTTTCCTGGACCTGGACCCTTCTCTCCTTGGCTTCTTTCTCTTTCTCTTTCGGCGAGTCCGGATGGCGTTCGCGACGCATCTTTTTTTTTTTTTCCTCGCATCTTTTTTCACGGATCCACTTTTCTTCATCTCTCCGTCACCTGGCCGTGCTCGGAATGACTTTGGACTGCGCCACGTCACTGTTCTCCGTATACACACGTTATTTCCACATGCAAGTTGACGTTTGGAAAAAGAAGTCGAAAAAAGTGTACCATAGACCCTCAGATGTACATCTTTCTTCTGGCACGGGGGGGAAGGAGACCACACATGTGTTTTTAAAATTGTGCAAGGACAACGTGAGACGGCGTGAATGTGGGCCATCGTCTATCAGTCGGTCTGAGCGCTCCAATCGTCTATCTCTACACTGCCGCCAGGCCGTGTCGCGAACAGCCTCGCGACTTTTTGAGCATCACCGGTCACCGGTCACCGCGCGACGTCCACGGGTCCTCCCAACCCTTCCTCCTCCGCGCCCTCCCATGGATACCGATGACACCCCAACTCGCGCACGCTCGCAATAGCGATCAACAACGGATGTTGCCCGTCCAGCAACCGCAACGTCTTCTCCATATCCTCCAACGCAAACTCTTCCATTTCTTCCATCAGCGCGATCTCGTCCCGGTCGTCTTCGTCTTGCGGTAGGTGCTGTCGGAGATGTTCCTCGCCGGTGCCTTTTGTCCCCCCACTCCCGTCGCCGTTGCCGCTGCCGCTGCCGGTTCCTCCGACGCTGTTTCCACCCGCGCCGGAGCGACGTTTGCGCTTCTCGGCCATGTTCTGCAGCTGGAGTTTCGTCCCGTCCATCAGGCTGTTTGTCAGCTCGGGCGTGAGCGCGTGCACCCCGACGACGTGCAACGTGTCTCCGACGGCTTTGTACAGTGATGCGACGAACGACGGGTCGGTCTCGATCTGGATGCAGTAGACGAGTTTGGAGAGGGAGGCGGTGACGATGTGTGGGGTGAGGGTACCGCTCGATTTACCGCAGGATGTCAGGAGGGGGATCAGTCTGTGTGAAAACTCGGCGTCAGCGCGTGCCACGAAAACGAGAACGAGAAAGAGCAGGGGGGGGGGGGGGCGCACCTACACGCCGCCTCCCTCACGCCTTCGTGAAAATAAAACTGCAAGGCTGGCAACGTGAGCTCAAGAATCTGCGTGAGATAGGATCCGAATCGTCCGCCCAGAATACTGCAGTAAATGACGAGGGTGTCGAACGCTTGACATTTCTCGTCGATGGTCGAGGTGCGGATGCCGACGATCTGACCGTCCATGGTGATGGTTTCCCATCCCTCGCGTTCGGGGTGATCTTCTTCCTCGTCTACCCACATGGGTGGATGAGCATATACGCACGGTCACATCGCAGGCGCCAAGTGGAGCTTACCGTAGATTGACACGTCGGCTTTAGCACTCGCCGCATTGAGCAACGGTGGCATTACTACTGGCAAAAAAGGCTCGAATTCAGGACCAAGTGCCTGACAGATCTTGGCCCATGTCGCAATCAAGTACGTCGCCAAAAGCGTGTCGGAGGGATCGACGGGAGAATCTGTCCAGGGCAACGGCGTGAGGTCAGCGAAAGCATCTGAGAAAGTGTCCTACTCTGGATATTAATCAGCGCGTCGATAAGTGTACGCGCATCTGGTCGGAAGATGTCACAACCGACGGCGATTGCTACAAGTAGTGCACGGAGTAGAAAAAAAAAGGGAGGGGTTAGTCGAGGGGTGGAAGTCAGACGATCAGGTACACACCGATGAGCCCGGCACACTCCATTGCTTTGACACGCAACTTGTGATGGCTTGGATCATTCGCATTTCGGAGCACGTTGAGCAGAAGAGGCATGATCGTCCCGTAATGCTACGAGTCAGTAAAAACAAATTCGACAAGTCTCCTTCAGTTGGGGCAGAGAGTGCGACATTGGGATTAACATACCTTCACAAATGTGGTCTCGCTCGCATCAGCGACCATGGCCAACGTCGTGATGGCCTGTTCTTGAACATACCCTTTGACTGGTTTGCCTGCTTCGGGACCCGGGTTAAGCAGCTTGAGGAGTCTTTCAACGATGGGATCGAGGTATGGGACGAGCGCGTCTCGTTCAACGCCTTCGCAAAAGTTGATGAGCGCGGCGGCCGCGTGTGTATGGACACTGTCGGGAATCAGTCGGTCACGTCACTTGGAGTAGAATGTCAAATATCGTTTACCGAGGTTCAGGGGCTTCGAGCGTCGGTATCAGCGCAGCAAATAGTTGCCGATGATAACGATATTGAATAACTTCCTAGTGTCAACCCATCAGCCAACGAGGTCCGCCCGATGCTGACCGCCGCAGCCACACTCACTTCCAAGTCTGTACACAGCTGGCCCCTGAATTCTCGTTTTAGGGTGAGCGTTTGTTTACACACTGGAGGAAACGAATGCATACAGGCACTGGCATGCAGCATAACGAACGCGAGGATGAGCGTCCTTGAACATCGGTGTCACGAGGCTGTTGAGATGTCTCTCCATTTCAGATATGTAACCATGAAACGAAAAACAGACTCACTCTACTACTTTGCCGAGCTCGAGTTGCATCACCTACGTCCGATCAGGGGAAATAAATCGAAGAGAAAAAGGAGTGACAGGGTACCTTGTTGGTGCCCTCTCCAATGGCAGCGATCGCCATCAGACCTGCGTGCCGCAATCGCCAATCATAACTCGCGAGCATCGATGGGATACACTGGAAAGCGGGTGGGAGGACCTCTTTTCCTCCGAGGGCACATGCGAGGCGGTCAAGGGACTGTTCATAGACCTGAGGGTAACTCTCGTCCTGGGAGTCCTCGGAGGGCTTTCCAGACATGGATCAACCCGAACACCCCAAACGAAGAAGATAAAGAAAGACACACATCGGCTTCCAACCATGCCTCCAACCCTTCCTCGGGTAACTCCCCCATGCCTTCCAAACATGCACGTACGATGGCGGGTGTCCAACCTTCCACGCGTTTCACCATCGAGGGTTTCGCTTCGCTCAGTGTGACCATCAGTTCTAACGCCGCCCTCCGGACTTGTTGTTTTTCTTCGTCCTCGGCGGCCTCTGCGTCTCCTTCGTCGTTTTGTTGTACAGTCTGGCCGGGCGGGAAGGCGAATGAGGTACTCGTGGCAGGGAATGGTTTTGCCACGGTCGGTGTGGGTCCGGAGTCGGCGGTGGGCATAATCAAGGCGCGCAAGAAGGACAAGACTGCAGGTAGATGTGGCGCGAAGAGGGTGGGGTGCGAGGAGCAGAGTGGCGTCAACGAACTCAAAAACGTCTTGAGATGCACGTTCGGGAGTGATGGAAGGGTATCGAGCATGGGGTAGAGCAACGACAACGACTGTGCGAGCTGGTGGGCGTCCGAAGCTGTGAGATACGACACGCATGCCCTCAGCGCGGCGAGTCGGACCTGCGTACGATTAGCGGGGTGAAAGGTGGTAAGAGAGCGTGCGTGTCATGGGACGTACGTCGACGCTTTGAGCGTCCTGTAACCCCTTCTGAAAGACGGAGAGCACGGCGTCGGTTTGTAGATCGATGACGAGATTTGGACAGCCTGAAAATACTCGGAATGCGCACTCACGAAAACCTGCTTCTGCGGTCTGGGTCATGTTGAACGCCTGTGCTTGCAAGGCATGCCAAGGACGGCCGCGAGTCATCGCGTTATTGGTGAGATCGCATACGGTGTCGACGGATTTGCGTCGGACGGAGTCGGAGGGTTCGTGGGAGAGGGAATGAAGGAGGAGACGCTCGAGGGTGGTCAACGCTTGTGAGGAAAGGTGATCGTAGAGGGTTGATCTGGACTCTTTTTGCTGTTGCTGTGGCGCGGAGCGAAAGAGGATACGTCGAAGGAGCACCAAGGAGAAAGATCTCATCTGCACTTGAAGCAGAATAGTAAGCACCCAGGTTTGGAGCGATCATATCAACGCGGTGGCTACTTGCCACTTCTGTGTCTGCTGCAATGGCAAACTGAGCCAAGGCGAGCAAGTAGAGGTCGGGGGTCTGAGCGAGACGATCGTTGACCGCTTTCTCTGCACTACGGAATTTTGTCAGAGGAGGCGCGGTTGGTTACCATGAGTAGAGCCCTACTTTGAGCGGATCTTGTTATCACCGAGTACTAGATTGGCGAGTATCTGGGTAAGCTCGGCAGTGATTTCTTGTGGTACGACGGCTTCCATGATAAAGGGTATGGATATCTGAGACGACGATATGGGGGGAAAGGAAAGGACTGCCAACGAGGGACGATGGCAGTTCAGTGGAACCTCGGGCGAAAGCGTGGGACGGAGACTTGGTGTCGCTGAATGTTCTCTTCACCACAGCCTTGGAGGGTCATCGAGCAGGATGATTTTAAGGCTCAGCGACCTTGATCAGTCTATGTACTTTCCTTTCGCGGGTCACCCCGGACAGCGTGTGCTCGTTGCTGTGTGTGGCGACGTTCAGACGCGTTTCGACGACGAGCAAATGGCTTTGCTGTGATCACATACATAGTCATTATGAAGACGTTAGCGAACTGCCCAATATCCGACACAAATGAGCAACCACAATGTTGGTCGAGTTCCAGAGGCATTCCCAAAACGGGACGTCCCATAAAAAATAACCAAGTCACCGGGTTAGTCACGTATGTATATTGCTACAGCCCCAGAGACATCGATTTTGGGTAGGAAAAAGTGTTCTACTTGGACACCGAATGAACAATGAAACACGCTCAGCATCCCGACACACTGTCAGGGGTCTCCGTCGACACGTGCCATTCGGCAACTTGATCACAGATGATAACCACGCAAAAGAAGAACATGGAGTGTAACAACTTGGATAGGTACACTCACAGTAGCCAGCGATCGTCCTGGATAACGGAACGTTGGACCCGCAAATGCACGAGTTCTAGCAAACGTCCCCAAATACAATTTCAAAATCGAAACCCGTACATAAATGCACCTCGTTTCGTCCACTTCGTTCCTTGGACAACATGAACGACACAACGCGCCACTCACCCGCTACCCCGACGCCTCTCGAGACCTTCTTCTCAGGGTTTGCCGCCGTCGGGTTCAAGTACCACCCAGCGACCCCTGCCCGGAAAAACTTTGCCCGTCTCTGCAAGGTGTCTGGCTGGGTTGCGAAGTCGCCTGCGCGCACGAACGCTCGCACAGGCTTCAACGACGCGCTCGTCCAGCAGTTCAACTTCCTCTACGGTGTCGACCCCAATGACCTAGCTGCGTGGCACAACCTCTGTAACACCATTGGCATCGCGCCGGTCCCCGACAGCATCGACGAATGTCGCAAAGTAAGTGACACGATGATTCTCCTTACATCCGTTTGTTCAAAGCCACGGTGCACAGCTCGTTTGGGATGCACATGTCAACATCGTCGATCTCATCGAAGCCGTCAGTACAGGATGTCCAGTACGGCGATTCCACACCCTCGATGAACTTGCAGCATATACGAAGAGAACGGACCGATTCTTCCCAAAGGACAATGCATACCAGGGTGGATTACTAAAGGAATTGTTACGGGAGATAATCAACCCCTACTTTGGGAAGAGGCGTAATGGAAGCCAAAAGAGAAAGGCAAGAAAGGCTCGTCGACGGGCAGCGGCTGCAGCTTCGTCCCAGCCCTAGCATAATCAAGCCAAGTAGATGATATGATGTTGGAACGCAACCTCGTCGATGACCGAAGTGCCCGAGTCAGGATTCGGACGTCGCACATGACCCCGGCGGGGGATTCTGCATGCAGACGACGCCAGCCTGGGGCTTTGGCCTTGCGCAATAAGATCGAACACAAAACTCGATGCTCCACTCTTTCCTGTCATCATCAACATATGACGCATTCTGTCGCATCCGGCTTCCCCAATCGTGCCTCTAGTCGCACGTGCAACGCGCCATCCGCCGCGATGTATGGGGTATTGCTAGGAAACGCCAACTAAGCCAAGCGCGCACCGATGGAAGCCTCCAAACTTACTCATACAATAACTCTGCGCCAGCACCGTCACCAAGTGGAACGACGATGGCGTTGACATAAGTACTCCCACCGTTGTCCGTCCACTGCTCAACGTGCGGGGGGCTCCAATCTTTTTGGGTCAGGAACGCGGCATCGAAGGTGTTGAGAAAAGTATTTGGGGCACGATGCGCGAGGCGATAAGTACTCTTGAGACGTACTTCGATGGATTGGGGTGCCTTGGACTTCGATTTCGACTTGTTCGACAGTAAGGGTGAAGGGGGAGGGGGAGACCGTGCAACAGAACCGCTCGTGCCGTCTGGCGGTGGTGATAGCGATATCAAGTCACTCGCTCGGGACGCATTCGCAGGAAACGTGGACACGTCGGAGGATATCGGGGGCAGATCAATGACCAATCTGGAGTCAATGAAGGTAGGCGGGCTGTGCTCTAGCAAGCAAAGTGCGACTTGCCACATCCCTACTGTTGTGTGCGTGGTGGACGGCGGGGAGAAGAACGTGAGAGACCATATCCGGCCTGTAAAAAGAGAAAATGAGCCCGTCCTGAGCGGTCTGGGAATGAGACGAAAGTATGATACCTCGTGCAATAAACTCGACACTGACGCGACCAGAAACCCGCATGCGTTTCTGCCAGAGGTTGATCCGCATCTCCACCACGAATGCCCCTTGTCCGTCCATCTCACGTATCGATACCTCGTCTGCCGGTATGGAGCCGAGTACGAGGGCATCTGCGCCTTTGCAACGGTCAACGCGACTGTCGTATACTGTCCAGAGCGTCACCTACCGGGACTCGTACTCAGCGGTGTCATTTGCTTCGTGAAGGGCTCGCGCTGGCATCTCAGCGACTGAAAGAGGTGCTGGTTCGAACTGGTCAAACAAGCGAACCGTATATCCGATATCGTTGGCTGTGAAAGCGGGGCTGCATGTACAAGCAATGATGATAGGAGCGCATCGCGACGGTTCAGGATGGCCCAGTAGATTGCAGAATGATTCTCCATAGATGGCTCTTGCAAGAGAGCGGAAAGATCGAGACCGTACGTCCGACACGCGTCGGCACAACTGCCAAGAAGATCGGGCGACTCCGCGTTGAGGACGAGGTCATGGATGAGCGCGATAACGGTTTGTTGGACTTGTTTGGAGGTGCGCGAGGAGGTGAAGGATAGCCTGGACAGCCATGACGATGAACCGGACCGTGAGTGTCCGCGGGCTGGACGAGAGGTACTAGTCCCGACTCCTCGGGTACCATTTGGGAAACTGTGACACCGCGGAGTACTGGTAGGACTATCAGACTGTCGTGGCAATTTCTCATCGACTAGGTGCACAGGTCTACTGTTGGGCTGTCCACCATGGGCGTTTGAGATGGCTTCGTACGAAGGGGGTGCGTCGGTGTGACTGTCTGTGGATGGCAGCGCTAGCTCGTCTTCGTCGTGGTACTTGTCCAGAATGACCATTGTCCGGTTCGATACGCCTGCGGAGAGAGACAAAGTGGTGGATGTCGAGCAAGAGATATTTATGGCGATTGCCGCTCACTGAAGACATACATTAGTGTTGCAACTGCGTCGCTGCGGAGTCCGGACGGACTTGCTGTACAATTATTGATAGACCCCTCAGTGAGAAAAGTGCACCGCATCATGACAAAATCTCCTCTTCCATGTGTGAAACAAATGCTGAATATATCAGATCTACTACTGCCTCTGAATGGCAGACATGGGAAATGAGCACGACATGGAACCCTAGCAGATGATACAGTCCTTGGATGATTCGGACTGCACGAATTTCGCCTCCAACCGCCCTCTCAGTGTACCATCAGGGGATAGGTACGGTGAATGACTGTCGGCACATCCTTGAGAAATAAGTGATGGATGAGTGGAGCGATAACTCACTCGTATAGCAATTGAGATGTAAGGCCTTCTCCAAGTAGCCTACACCATGATCCGACCATGTGTCAGGCTTCGTTGTCGGTGTTTCTACGGGTTCTGCATCGAGTTTAAGGCTTCAAAGACTGTCTGCGGTATTCGTGTGCGTACCGGAAGATTCTCCCGAACCAGTTCGACGGCCGAGTTTGCGGCTACCGCATCCGAGACGAATGGAAACCGGGGGCAGTGTTGCAGTACTCGACTGCGGGAACGTGAGTAAACGCTGCGGTGGGTGCGTTAGTGACGGAGGTGTAGATGAGGACGGAGAGGAACGGCTGTGTTGCTCAGAGGGAGCGAGAACGTTGCAACTTCGAGATAATGGTGAATATGCCCCCCCGTCGTGGTAATCATACATTGAAAGTCGACTCTGATATTCCTCGTTGCGTGGAGACAGGAACGTAGTAAATCGTGCCTCCCGGAGCCCTGAGGCCCGCGTCGACTGGGGGACCAAGGGAGGTGGGGCGTCCACAACGAGTTGTGAATCAAAGTAGGTCGGTGGACTTGAGTCAAGAAGGCTAACGATGACGTGCCATGTATTCGCGGCTTTTCTCAATTTCCCAGACGCCGCAATCGGTGATGAAGGGTCGGTAGAGACAAAGGTGACAGACCACATCCTGCCTGTCGCAGGCGTAAGTAGAGTCGAGTACCGGACACAGCAATACTGGCCGTGTGCTCACTGGACGCAATAAATTCAACGCCAACTTTTCCGATCGTTTTCATTCGTCTCTGCCAAAGAGGGACAACGATGGAAACAACAAAAGCTTGCTCAGTGGCCTGAGTTATGTGGATCTCATCCAAGGGCCGATCACTCAAAAGCAGCTTATCAGAAGCTATCATGCGTGTCACCCAACATCTTTCGGAAGGTCAACAAGCAGATAAAGCGTACCTGCTCGCAGACTCTGAACCTGGATACCATCCGTCCTATGGAACGGGGGACGGCACACCCGAAGTGCATGGAACAATGACTGATTCGAGCTGACGAGACACGCACGCCGAATGTCTGATATAGTCTGGATGGATAACGGTCGAGAATGGACCAACAGGGCCACAAGCAACTCCTGGCGATAGTGAACTACAGCCCAATACATCGGAGTGTGGTCCGCGACGGATGCTTCCTGGAGCATGGTGGACAGGGAAAGCTTGTGTTCGGCACATGTTTCCGAGATGGAAGTGAGTATTTCATGCACGTTTTTCTGTTCCTCGTTGCCTACACGAGACGGTGGAATAACGAGGTCGCTTACGGCCGACAAAACGGACTGGCGAACCCGCTTGGTAGAGAAGGACGATACGAAGGGCAAGAATGAGAGCCAGGAAGAATTCTTGCGAACACATCACGGGAACCACGAAATTCTTATAAGACCCTTTTAAGACCCTTATATGCTGTCCCATTAGCAAAAGTTGAATATTTGATTGTAAACCCCTCATAAACCTAGGGGGTTTGGCACATACACGACCG
>JBBPNW010000336.1:0-19597 GCA_038091115.1 Rubroboletus rhodosanguineus
CTTTGGCTGAGAAGTGGAACAATCAAGACACACTATTCAACTATCAAGACTATTACTACAGAATTAGCTGATTAATCCATGAGACAAAGGGTCAGCCAATGAGCTTCTTTTATACTATAATGAGTATGTTCCAGTCATATTCAAGATAATAATCTCCTCAAGATGGAGTGGCTGTTTAAAACCTGCTCCATTGCTCCTGCCAAGGCCTATTGTGCATCAGAAACTACTGTTGGGAGCCCTGCTGCCAGTGGTGTGTCAAGACCAGAAGGAAATGGCAATGTCAACAAAATAGATATGGCTGCCAACTGCTAATTACTGATCCCAGCAATATTATTTGTGGCAGTAGACAGTTGATGGAGGTCAAGAGCCAAGCTGAATTGACTCATGTCTCTCTGTGGCTGATAAAGAAAATTTTCCCCCACTAATGTCAGGAATAAAACACACAATCCAATTGAAGTGAATGGAGCCCTTCAATTTAAAGAACTTTATATATTTGTGAGACTATAGGCTAGTCAATATACTATATCAGATGATTATCATTCATAGTGTACCTTGGCATATCTATTCCATATATAATGTGACAAAAGCTATATATTGATTCTTCACCTGGTCTGTTCATCACTCATGAATGCTAATTGAATGGAGACAATGTTAACCAACTGAAACATATGTTCATATGCTTCAGTGTCCTTCACACCCACTGTTATGCTAGCCACTGTATCAATACCATTTAGTCAATGTTTGAACACTCACAGCTGATTTACTTGTATGTATGTCAGCACAGAAGGAAGGATGACTTGGCAAGACTAAAAAGGAAGGAGGTACTCAGGGCACTGTATCTCCTTTCATTTTTAGACTGGGTAAGTTTCATGACACTAAGAAATTTCATGACTCACCCAAAGCCCATCACCAATAGATCATATGCACTATATTATCATTTATGTAACAACCCCTGATCTTTTTCATTGCTCTTTTCCTTCACTTACTTTACTCACCTTTATTATAAAATTTATCAACATAGTCAAAAGTCTCTTCTTTCCTTTATCAACTCATCAACAAAATATTTTCTTCTGTCACCAATTCATCCATATGCCCATATTCTGAATGATCTTCAGATTTCCACTACATTCTAAACATCTTATGGATCTTTACTTACTAATCTCCAACAATATTCCTTCACATTATGAAACAACTGTGAAGACCATGAAGATTTAGATCCTGGGTCACAACACAAGTCTCTTTGGAATGTGGAGTAAAGGAAGTACTGAGTAGAGAGCACCAGATGTCTTCAAGGGAAAACACCAAGAGAACAAAACTGCAGGGTGTCCAGTGAGGAACTCAATGTTTATATACATACTGTAGTATTCAGGAATGTGCAGACCATGCTATATGCTACTACATATGTACATATGAGAATGGAGATTAAAGGCATGATGCCAGCATATGGTGTGGCATAATGGAAGGGAAGCATAAGACGGTAATAATGGTGGAAATGAAATGAAAGCATAGAGTGGAGATTAAAAAAAGACATACAGTAATGAACATGTGAATGAGATGAGATCTCGTAAGAACGTAAATATAACTAAATAGAGAAAGAGCATCTGTAAGCATGAGAGAAAAGATACCAAGTCCATTTGTATATTGTGCGATAAGATAATCACATGGTTTTTGATAAGATTAGATAAGATAAGATAAGATAAGGAAAAAGATAGGAGAGAAATTGTCACTTTGTTACACATTATATGTATTTGTTCTAGGATATTCCACTTAGTCATCAATTTTTCCTCATATATAAACCCCTGAGGATATATATATAATGTATTTCTCTACTCAGATCTATTTAGGGTTTCCTCCTACTTAGCAATCTAACATTATTCTCAGGCATCTTGGATCTCTATAAGTCCTCATTATGCTTTTGAGTCAATGTAATGAATCGTTGCACTTGTTGTTTCATTCTTTTCTTTCTACTTAACATTCACTACTGATTACTACTACTGATCATTCGTTATCTTATCAGATACTTATCTTATATTGTCATGTCACATGACCTATCACATGACCATGGTAACTATTCCTTCGAGGACACCTCTGAATTGAATTTTCCGAATGTCCGAGTGTCCGAATCATCTGAGTGTGCAGCCACAGGTTTGAGCGGAGATAGAACCATCCTCAGGTCAGCCGCTTGCCACAATTGTCACGCGTCACACCCCGACGCAGCGATAATCAGTTTGCCATCCTACGGCAGCGACCTCCCTGACAGGGACCCAGGGCCTCATCAGGTTACGCTTGGCCTAGGCTCTCGTTGGCATCCTGTCCACTCCCTGCTTGTTTGCCCCTGCTTCAGTAATCGCCCTCACTGACAATGACCAGTTCTTGTCTCTCAAGTCTCTGTCATGCACGCTGGGCCCCATTGCGCTCACCCTCAATGGTTCCACTCGATGTTTTGACAGGTATGTTTTCTCCTTATCTTGTTTGGCATTTCTCACTCTACCAATCGACAGCCTTGACGTCACTAGCCGCTTGTTCTGCCACTCCTGGTAGAGGAGATGGCGCATTCTTATTCTCCCTGGCATGCATTCCTTTCCACCTTAGTGTGGACTGTTGGCTGTTGCCCCAGACATATAAAAGGGGACTCAATATGTCGTTCCTCCACTCTCTTCCTCCCTCACTAGCTTGACTCGTGTATCTGATGTATGTCCATTTCCTCTGTGTTCCCAGGTACGCACACACACCTCGCTCTACCTGCACTCAATCGATGCTTACGGCTTTATAGTCTTACCGCTCACGTTTGCTATGTCAGTGACCGTATCACCATTACCTGCTCCATGCCTTTCATCCCCCCACCTTATCCTCCATCTCGCCGATGTCTATCATGTGGCTTTGAGGTACTTCTGCGGTTCGTATTGGCTTCAAACCCATGCCATGCGGGTCGCCCTTATTATGCTGTATGTTACCTTACTTTGATCACTCTCCCCCTTTTTTTACTGATCAGCTCAATCCATAGTGTCCCTCGTGTCGCAATTGGTATCGCTGGGGCGATGGCCTTGGCAACTCGCCACGCAATTCTTCAACAACATCACCCACAGTCGAGCAGGGTA
Organism: Rubroboletus rhodosanguineus; assembly: GCA_038091115.1. NCBI lineage: Eukaryota > Fungi > Basidiomycota > Agaricomycetes > Boletales > Boletaceae > Rubroboletus > Rubroboletus rhodosanguineus. The sequence goes on from JBBPNW010000336.1 coordinate 3,099, forward strand.
AGCACACTACACCCTTTCCATGATCTGGTCTGACGAGCTGACCTTGCTCTTCCATCAACAGGGGATGTGCCTGCACCTGCACCTTCTCTCCCAGCGAGTGTCGGGTATGCAGAGAGAAGTGATCGTTGCCGCTACGTAACATGCATGACAAAGAGGGTTGGCCGCAAATGTCAGCGGCAGATGTGTCGCAAGCACTGCCGTGCAGCAGGAGGTTGCCCTGCTGAAAGTCACACTACCACTACTTCAATGCCTGACTCGGTGTCCAATGGCAATCCTGCTGCAAATCTGCTCGCTTTGTGTCCCTCCCCGAATGACTCGTCCATGCCATCCTTCTCAGATTCATCAAGCTCTTCTTTCTCACTATCAAACGTTGATCCTGCGCTGGTTTCGTGTCCGCTGCCACTCCCCATCTCCCCTTCGATCGATTTGCCCTTGGCCCCTCCCTCATCTATGCTGTCCTCAATGTCATCCTCAGATTCATCCTCTTCACGCCCATCTTCTACTAGTTTTTCCTTGGTACCATCCACTGCGAGCTCGTCATCATCATCTGTCTCTTCCTCTGAGGAGTTGTCTTCGCAACCCGCTCGTGTCACTATGGTTGATATATCCATCAACCCCCGATACACCTCGCAATTACGTCCCATCTTTGCTGACCATGTTGCCGATGTTCATGAGAGGGCAGAGCAGAAGCGTCGGTGTGCCCAAGAAGTCCTGCAAGACAAGCACCAGGCACGCGAGTGCGTGCTTGCGTTCAGCTTCACCAGGGTAAGACTATGCTGTCGTGTACTTGCCCTGCTTACTCACTCAAATGATAGAATGATGAACCTCCAGTGACCATGGACTTTCAAGACGGATTTTCATATCCTTATTTCAGACTCACGGAGGCCGTCCTCAATGACCTGGAGTTAGCATCCCTTGAAGGCAATGAGCCGTGTCGCATTGTCCATTATTTCGATCCAGGTGTCGACACCTGGGTGAAGATGAAGGTTGATAGTGTCATTGAACTCACCAAGCCATCGCAGAAGCTTTTCTTCAAAGGTACCAACGTAACATCTTATCCCAGCTTTGATCGGCACCTTGCTGTTGCCATTACTCCCACGTCCTGCCAAGTCTTCAACCCGCGTGTATCGCTTTCACAAGAACGAAGCTACGTTCGACAAACTCAAGCAATGGCACGGGTGTGTGTCACAGAGACTTGATGATCTGCCAGCGGTCGAGATATCATCAGATGAAGATTGAGCCGATGACCTTCCAGTGTTGAGTCTGCAAATGCATGATTTGGCCCTCCCTCCTGGTGCAAGCATTGAAAGTGATGGTAGGTACTTTCACTGAAAATCCGATGTCTGATCTGATCCTTCTTTCTAGACAGCGTCATTTCCTTGCACGACGATGACAGTATTATTGTTGATATCTCGCCGAAGATTAGCACTGCACGCCTTGTGCCTGGGGCGCAGCTCACTACTGCCAAATTCCCTCAAGTTTTTATGCACTCGACGTGCATAAGGCCTTCAACTTTAAGTCCACAAACCGGCTCACTGTGGAGATGCAATTCCAGCGCTTCTTTCAGTTACTGTGGAAGTCCTCTACTTACTACAATCACAAGACCAGATGGCTCAATGCACCGTGCGACGCTAGGGACAATGCAGTGGCTGCAGGGTATACCGAGGGTGGTCAATACAGTAGGTTCTTGGCAGTGCACGCTGCTAAGGATGCTGAGGTCAAAGTGGCAAAGAGAAAGCTTCGAACCACAGTAGCATGTCAAATGAGCTAGTATACTCTTTTCCGTTGTGATATGTTCATTTTGTGTATGAAATGTTATCGCTCTTGTACTCTGCGTGAAACCCCCTCGCACACTCTTGCACCCTCCCAATAAGGCAATTCCTTGCGCTCTTGTGGACTCTCCGGTGCTCTCCCGCACTCTCTGGTGCTCTCTTGGACTCTCCAGCACTCTCGTGGACTCTTTGGCACCCTCCAGCACTCTCCAACACTCTCATGTACTCCGCTGCACTCTTCAGCATATCCCATTTACCTCTCTGGGATTCTCTTGTGCGCCATTGGACGCTTGCACCACTGCTGCCATCCGGCACACTCCTATGGCATTTCATGGTTGCGGCACTATATATACTTTTGGCCTATCATCCACCATGCTTCCTTGCCCACTTCACCCTCAACATGTCTGACTCTTTACCCTCACCGCCACCCTCACCACCCCCTGCGAAGGCGCTGCCCCCCACTTTCGTGTTGCAAGATGAACCACAGTATACATGCTGGTGTCTGGGCTGCTCACAACAGCTCCCTTGGCAGTGCTGGATGGTCCAAGACAACGACTTTGGACGATGGTATACATGTGTCAGTCATAACGTTTTATCTTCTCTGCATTGCGCATTGCTGATACAATGTATGTAGTGTGATATGGGTGAGGATGGCTGTGACCGATTCATATGGGTGTTTCAGGATTCACGCAATGTTTCCTATGGTGACGATGGTGACAACGCAGCCCGATCAACACCTCCGCAGACCTCTGGCCAGCATCACATCCATAGACAAAGCCCATCAATCGAGGTTTCCTCCCCCAGCTTCTCTCCTTTGCAAGATTCAGGCCGTGAACAGCTCCGTCCACTATTGTATGTGTGGCACCATGCCCAGGCCAAGTTGTCCATCCACGATTCACACAAACTACCTAGGGAACACACCCTCCAAGCTACCCATCATCATACCCATTTAGTCAATTGTTCTCCATCCTTTTCCCCTCTACACCGCTGGTGCTCTCTCTCCACTGCTGATCTTCCTCAATCCATTCAAGTCTGGCCGTTCGACTTCTATGCAGACGAGATGGATGCTGGGTTCAGGAAATGCCGTTTGGAGTCTAACAAGCACCGTCCTGTGGAGAAGGTATTTCAGGACCATTTTCATGTCAAGTTCGTCCGATTGACCTTCTACACTCACCGTCGCCATTGGATGAGTGTTGGCCAGTCACTGCGCAACCGATACGTTGGGTACGGACATACTGATCATGGCCACTGGTCCATGTTTCTCCACCAGGAGATCAAAGGCAAGAGGCAGATGGGTCTATTGTAGTTTATTTTGCTGGCTACTACATACTCGTACTTAACGTGTGCTTGGATGTCACATAACTAGATTTGTTGCATTGATTGGCAGATAATACACCAACGGATGTGCGAGGGTGAACAAAGCAAAGTCATCACTGGCATTCTTGATATCAACAGATTACAGACAAAGAGTGAACTTGTATGGTACAGTGCAAACAGAAGTACTATACAGGCCAGTTACCAGGGCGACAACCTCGTGCAGCAAGTTTTGCCCGTGTTGTCCGGTTGTGCCGCAAGATCATTTGATCAAGAAAAAAGTCGTACTTGTCAACCAACATTTCTCGGCATATCGCATGATATCCACCCATCCAAATGTTTGCTTGCTCAGCCGCCGAGGAATTGAAGAACCATCCACCATCATCGCTAAGAAGCTCAGGGAATGCAGCGGGGTTGCAGTTTTCTTGGCAGAACGTGTGGGTTTCCTTATGTTTGGATTTAAAGTGAAATACGTCGACCGAGAGGCCAATGTTGGCAAAGTAGGGATCAGGCTTGATGTGTTGAGCAAGTGAGCAATTGTTGTCGAAAAATATATGGTCAGGCTTGAGGGCCTCAATACGAAATGTGCGCTTGATAAACTCCTGGAAGGACAGTGGGTGATTAGAACATGTCAAACAGAAAAACAGAGGACTTACTGCAACACTCGCAACACCTTCTGCCCCAAACATCGTGTTCCGCCCAAGTATCATCCCACAAGGGGCAACCGCGAGTTGTTTGTTATGCGTTCTGGAGCGGGTGAACTTGGCACGTATTTTCCTTAAGTTGCTCGGGGTTGGTCTTGTGGTGCCTCTGGGAGGCTATTGGCAGCCTGCAAGATGTGACCATTTGGATGGATAGTAAATTGCTTGTTGTCGTTGTCAAAGGTAGAAAGTAGGGAGAGGAATCTTGAATTCGACAACGATGAAGACTGAGTTGAATGGATAGCGCGCGCACGCTCCAGCCAGTCGCGAAGCTGGAAACGGGACTGTCCTTTCTCCTGGTGGAGCTGTTCGATCTCCTAATGTTCTAGATTGTTGCATGTGAGGCGACCATCAACAACTTTGTTCTCACAACCAATGATGGAGCAGATCTCGTTGAAAGAAGCATGCATTGGGCAGAAGCGGTCCTTGCCACTGCAGAGCGGGACCTGACAGTTGTGCTGGCCACAGCATGAATGGCCAATGCATATACCATCTGTCACGACAACGGAGCATTTCCGATCAACTGTTTCTTTTTGTCAGTGAGAGTTATCGAATAGGATGTATACTCCAAGTCACCTTGACCATCACTATTGATATACCAACGTGTGCACTTGTCGCAGAAGTGGGTTACCTCGGGTTGACCTTCGATACGCATGCGTTGATTCCGTGTTTGTACAAGGTCGGTAAAGCGGTCTTTGTGATTACCAGTATGCTTGACAACAAGGCATTCTTCGCGTTCAACGGCATCTTCGAGCAGGCAATAGAGTAAAAATGCCGACCAGACATGGTCTAAAAGAAGGGTGAAGCCAAACGGCCAGTCTGGCGGGGGTTCCTTCGACTGGGACATGACAGTATTGTAGAACTGGGCACAGGCAGTTGCAGACATGCTATTAGATAGACATTAGAGCGTAAATACATAATGTGGCAGACATGACACGTACCCTTGGTCCATCAGCGACAACCACATTTCGATGACTTGGCGCACGACAAATTGGTGCTCACCAATTTGGATGATATCTGGTATGCCTCCATAGTAGGTATGTTCGCCCTTGAAGACTTTGAAATTATGATGGTAGTTCGTCTCACATGCTACATCGTTGTTAGTCAGCTCATATGCATATGCGATTCAGATTATATACCTTCACAAGAGAGGTGTACTGAGCAGACAGGAAGAGGACCTTTGGCAAGTGTGTACAGCACACAGTGTCATTGCTCTGCATGCATCATGCGCATGCCCTTAAGTGTGCGAGGGCAGGAGGATGCTGGGCAATATTGACTAGGTGGATAGAGTGTGTGCGTAGCTGCAAAAAAAATCTGATTGGTACTGGATACGACAACAAGTGATGGTGTACATACTAAAGCCGTAGGGTAAACCATGCTTGTCAAAGGTGGAAGACGGGACTTGAAGGAGAGCGCAAATCTCTTTGCTGCACTGTGCGATATCTTTGAAAGCCAACCAGCATTGGATGATGGTATCAATGGAGAGGCCACATGCATCCGCAAGGAAAGATTGGGCCGAACGTGGAAGGACATCGGGTGGTGCAGCCAGGGGATGATCAGACGGTTGGATCAGAGCAATATCGTCCTTGATGGCAGCAGCAGTGGCAAGGAACAGAAGCAAGCGGTCGAATGGGATTGGTTTTAGGAGGCTGTAATATAAGTGGAAAGTTTTGCTAGATCCATGCTAGACCAACGGGAATGGTGGCGGGGCAGGCCCTCGGGAGGGCGGGACACGGCGGGGGTGTGACAAGTTGGCATGCAGCATCGTCGGCATGGTTCAATCTCCGCATGAATGTGTGGCAGGGCGCTCGGACTGTTTGGATGGTTCGGACACTCGGATGCTCAGAAAAGTCAAATCCATGACTTTTTGATTCCTTCATATCACTATCTCTTATCTTCCTACTTCACAGTCTAGACTTTATGGTCCAACTTCCACATCTAGACCAACACACAGGAACCTCATTCCTTTAATTACTATTGGTCCAGACTCCTTATCACTTACCACGATGTCATTCCATTCCTCCTCACTCATCTGTATTCCCACATGACTATGCCCTTTTACCATATGTAGCATAGTTCCTGTATTTGTATATGGTCTGTGCTCAAGCACTGGATTCTATATATACCAGGATGCCTCTAGATGAACTCCTCAGTTCATTTATAGTCGATCTCATTGGTCCTAAGCTTCAGTGCTAAGCAAGACACTCTCCATCCTTAGGACATCTGCTAGTGGTTACCAAACCCACAGTGATCTTAGGATCTGAAGTGATCTGAAGCAACCTACTATGGTCTATCTCCTACATGCATCTATACATATCAAGTTATACTCCTACACACCCTTTATCTTTTTCTGTGTTGCCATTCAGCTCACAACATATCTGCTAAAGCGATCTGATGATACACTTCAGTCAATGCTCTTTGAAATTACCTTCAAATCCATGGAACCTCTTATTAGAGAAGAAACCTTTGATCCAACACTCTAGTTCTTACTACAAGTTGAACTTGTTAAGGAAACCTCCTCAATAAGATCTAGTAGACCTCATCATTGCTGAGTACTCTCAGTAATGCCTCATATCACTTGTAAAGCAAGCTCTTCTTTGTTCAATGAACAGGACTAATGACCAAAGTCATTTCATTTAAGCAACTTAAGCAGCCCCATTGCCTGCTGGCTCAGAGCAACTCTCAGTATTTGTTCTACAACACCTTCAGTATGGGAGTGATTTAATTATGAAATATTCCGGGACAAGATATGGAAATACATACATTTGACATACTCTGGCATAGCTTGCTGTAATGGTTCATTCCCTAGGTTCCACACTCAAGATTGTCACAGATTTAAAGTCATCTAGGATCTGAAATGTGAATGCTATTTGGTGACATAGTAGGGTTGCTGGAAATAGGCTTGATTTGAAGAGCTGGAGGTATTCTGATTGTGACCCAGGACATGTGTAATGGTTGATGGTAATGAAATGAATGCTGGTCATGTCCACCACCATCAAATAACCAGCTAGGGGCTGCAACTGTCTGGGAAGATCCTCCTGATCCAAACCCTCCCATACCTTGTCATTCGTTGGCAAAGGGCCTGATTAAGTATTAGAAACTGATGGAACCTCTGCCGGACATGGCTGCCCATCATAACTGAGATGAAGCTCAAACCCAGTCTGTATGGTATATATTGAATCATTAAATGCTAATGCATGATTTGACTGACTTAGCAGTACCAGGTACAAAATAACTGTTGACTGAAACAATCAGAACAGCAGTAAATGTCATGCCTCTGGTATATACTATACAGTATGTATGAGATTCAGATGGGGCTTCCATGTCCAACAGAGTCTGAAGTGGAAGCCACCTACGACAACAATGATCCAAAGGCAGCAAGGAGCCTAATTCAAGCTTCAATATTAGGATGCTCCTTGAACTCATTATGAATGTATTGGTGCCTCTACTGGGACCCTGAAACATTTGAGAACAAAAAGCATAGACATATCCTTCTCAGGCACTTAGTAGCTGCCAGCCTGATAGTAAAGCACCCAAAAATGCACTTATGCTGGCTAATGCTGCCACCCAGGAATGAAGCCCCCATAGGTACCCTGGACAATGGAAATGGCAGCTCACTACCCATCAACACTAGAGGGACCACCCATGTAAACACCATATATATCCAATTCTCAACTCAACATCTATACTGTCAAAGATACCCCCACAGGCTATCAATACCTTCAGAAAAATCTCCTCTCCATTACCTCAGCTATTGAAGCCATATGTGCTGTCTCCTTCATTATTAATGAGCATGCAGACTCTGACCAGACCATAGGTGCCATCCAGGACATCCTGGACAACATAGCCAAAGCTATATCCTCCCAAGTGATCATAGTTGTTTCCTCCCCCCTGGTAGACCTAGTTCTTGCCACCCAACTCCTTGAGACTCAAACTGAGAACCTCAAGCAAATGGGAAACCACCTCAATGCCCATCTGAACATTTTCCCCCCTCCTGCAAATAATCTGGGAGCCGTTGTGGCAGTCACAACTGATATCCTCAACAACCTGGAATAGATCTGACACAAGATCAATGCCCTTACCCCCTCTGTGGAAAAAGTGAGAAAATACATCCACTCACTGATCCACCTATCCACCCCTCCCACCACCACCACTGCCTCCCCTATCCAAGACAGAGGACATTTTTTATATAGTGATGCAGTCAAATCTAATCCAACTACTCACATTTCCCACCCCCTTGTCATTTACACCATGGCCAGGGCAGTGCTAAGGAAATGTCAACTCTATCTCACCCCAATCAGCAGCACCCCACTTTTCCTCCCTGAGCAGTCCACACATAACATTGCCATCTTTCTCAAGAAAGCCATGGATTCAGCTAGGGGTGAATAGGACCCTGCCTCATCAATCAAAGCAGTCACATGCCTCAAAAATGGCTCCCTTCTCATCAAATTGGACACTTTAACTACAACTGACTGAATTTGAGGAACGCCCAATAAACAGAACCCCACTCTCTAACCCTATCCCTAGCACAATAGCAGATATCATATCCACACCCTCTCCTCACTACCCCCCTTCACCACCCTAGTGGGAGCAATGGTAGATAACCTCCTCTTTATATATCTTATCTCTTCCCTTTCCTTTATCTCCATATTCCCATGATGTCACCATCTAGATCACTCCAGATCTCTATGATGTCACCATGAGATCATCATACATAATACCTCACACAGCATGCACCTACAGTGACTCCAAAAACTGTTGCAATGTTTTGGTATTTTGAAGAGATGTCAGTGATGTGAGTGAGGATGTGGGAATTATGCTTAGTCATAGTGGGATAAAATAGAGTAGACACATCTGGCTTGCCATTGGTACCCTGGTCATGTGATTTAATGTGGTGCCTGTGACACTATGGATATTTCAAATCATTCATATCATTGCAACAGTTTTTGTACTTTTGGCTTAGTGAACTATTTAACATAATGGGCATGGTGTGTCTGACAGTGTGGAAATCATGCTTAGTCATCAGCAAACAAAATAAAGTAGACACTCTTGGCATTCTCTCGCCACTTTGGTCATGTGATTTGGCTGAGTGGCAGTGCTGCTATTAGCATTTTAAATAACCACTGCAAAATTAGGCATTTTTGAAACATTGGAGTGGGGCATCTCAGAATGGGAGAATGGTGCCTAGGTATGGTGAAACAAAATGTAGTGGACATACCTGGCTATCAGCGGACAGCATGGTCATGTGATCTGGCCTAGTGGCAGTGATGCTATGGCCATTGAAACTATGCATGTTATGATAATAGGACTAATATAGTATTGGGGTGTATTAGTACTTACTGTATTTAATCTCCATCAAGTCTAGACAACTCCAGACTCTTCTTATCTCTTATCTTCCTTTTATGACCCTCCCTACTCCCTTATTTAGTATTCCCCTTCTCATCTTATCTATAGCATAGCATGGTCTGTGCACCATTTCCTTTAGTATATATAGGGACCACTCTGTCATACTTAGTCCCCCAGAGTTATCAAAGTCGTCTTGTCCCTTCATTGGTTCTACTAAGGATTCAGAAGCCTTCAAGTTTACTTCTCCAATTAGCCATCATATTAGGCTTCTATCATCTTTCCCTTTTGCCCTATTGTCTGTGAGGACCAAGAAGAGATATGCTAGTGTTCCTCCTCTGACCTACACTGCGAGCTAGTCAGCATCATAACAACCCTGCCCAACCTCCCTGAACCCCTCCTATGAATAGTATTGACCACCAGACTCTTTCCCTTCTCAGATGTTGTGGTGAGACAGTTGAAGACAGCAACTGGCTGCCTCACTATCTTCTTCAACATCTACAACAACTGTGAATCACAAGATACCCTGGTCAAACTTGGAGATTACATTGTCACCAACCTGCACCTGTTAAGATCTTGCTGGATGACCACATCATATGGCTTGGCAACTTCAACAGACACCACTCACTCTGGGAGGAAGAATATAACATTCACCTACTCACCTGCTCACTACATTATAGCTGTGTAACAACTAATAGATCTAATAGCTGATTACAGTATGGTAATGTCACTTTCCAAAAACCTCCCCATCCTGGAAGCCTTATCCACCAGTAACTGGACAAGGCCAGACAATGTGTTCTGCTGGAGGTATCTATGATGCAAAACTAATACTAAAGGAGAAACAGAGAGAACAAGGAATACTAAATAAAGTATATACGGAAGTATGTACAGAAGTCCAGAGGTACGGAGATGCGATTAGGGAGAGATCACACCAGAGTTCATATGTGACAGAGTTGGAGTTAGTTTGGAATTCCGGGATATGACACAACCAGACAAAAATTCAATGCCCTGAATGCAAATGGCTTGGAGGCAAACATAAATTCTCTTGTAAAAAGAAGAAAAGGGTTAATGCAGCCCGCAAGGGCAAAGGCAAAAAAAAAGTCAAGTCTCACGACTCAGACTCAGAATCAGACTCTGATGATGGAGCAACCTCTTGGGATGAGGATAAAAGCAACTGAAAGGCATGGATTAAGGCGACCCAAGGCATGAGCTTCGAAGAAGCCTTGGCGTTCTTCATGGATATGGCCAAAGCGGCCAAAAAGGGAAAAGGTCGTGCCTAAGATCTGATCTGGGTGGATCAAAGGCACAAAAAGAACAAAAATACAAAAACAGGTTTGATAATTTAAACATGAAAGACACTGATGTCGACAGCTCCACGGACTTTTTACCTCATACATCAGAGGTGTCTCCTAGTGCACGCAGCAGGGACGTTAAACCTGTGCTTAATTCCTCTTCCAAAAAAGAAAAAGAAATTCCAGACAATATTTACATATACAACATGTGGACAGAAAACGAAATTCTGGTCCCGCTACACGTTGCTTCTCAAGAAACCCCTAAAGACCTTGTTTTGCTTGAAGCATTACTTGACTCAGGGGCTAACACTATCTTGATTGATACAAAGTGGGTTGGAAGAATAAACTCCTGCTTCGAAAGTTACACAATCCTGTTAATGTTTACAATGTGGATGGCACAAAGAACTCGGCTGAAAAGATCACACACTCCGCTGATATTATAATTGACTTCAAGGGTCACAAGGAACACATTACCATGGAAGTTACAGACCTCAGACAGAATCACTTGATCCTTGGTTACACATGGGTAAAACACCATAATCCGAAAATAGACTGAAAGACAGGCTTGGTTAAGCTTACACACTGTCCCCGCCATTGTCACACACTTCAAGAGAAGCCCGTCTTTATCTGAATGCTTGAAAAGGAGGAAGAAGATCTCCAATATCAGATTCAAGCAACCCTAGAACGTCTAGAAAAGCCAAAACAGAAGAAAAGAAGCTTACAGAAGCCAAAATGGTTCCTAAAGCATATTACGATTATGTAAAAGTATTCTCAAAAGGAGAGAGCGAACGGATGCTGATTTGAAAGCCCTAGGACCACGCTATAGATATGAAAGAATCCTTCATGCCGAAGAAAGGCTGATTGATACCGCTCAGTCCCATGGAGCAAGAAGAAGTAATGATGTTCATAGATGATCAGCTCAAGAAGGGATATATTAGGCCCTCAAAATCTCCACAAACGTCACCTGTGTTTTTCATGCCAAAGAAAGATGGCAAGAAGTGGATGGTCCAAGACTACTGCTATCTTGACAAGCACATGGTCAAAAATAATTATCTGCTACCATTGATTGGTCAGCTGATCGATAAGCTCAGAGGAGCCAAATTATTTACGAAAATGGATCTATGATGGGGATACAGCAACATCCACATAAAGGAAGGAGACGAATGGAAGGCAGCTTTCATTTGTTTCCGTGGCACTTACGAACCCCTCATAATGTACTTTGGGCTATGCAATAGTCCCGGAACATTCCAAGCGATGATGAATGAAATCTTCACAGATATGGACAATGTGGGTGTCATCTACATTGATGACCTAATGATATTTACGAAAACGGATAATCAAGAGGAACATGATGAGATCGTGCAAGAAATATGTACTTCACCATCTTGAAGAAAATGACCTCTTTGTCAAACCAGAAAAATGCACTTTTAGTAAGACCGAGGTAGACTTCCTTGGCATGATTGTGGGTAAAGATGGTATTCACATGGACGATACCAAAGTAAAAGCTATTTTGGAATGGCCTATTCCCACGAACATAAAGGGAGTTAGAAGCTTCCTTGGCCTCACCAATTTCTATAGGAGGTTCATCAAGGATTACATGCAAGTTGCACGTCCATTAAATGACCTTCTCAAAAAGGAACAAAAATTTAAGTGGACTTCCACACAACAAATGGCATTTGACATGCTGAAAGAAAAGTTTACCACTGCACCCATTCTGGCATATCTGGACAACAATTATTAGTTCTGTTTAGAAATGGATGCTTCAGACTACGCTATGGGGGCGGTCTTATCTATTCTCAAAGAAGACAAATGGCACCCAGTTGTCTATTCTTCTCATTTGATGTTGCCAGAAGAAAGAAACTATCTGATAGCCAACAAAGAAATGTTATCTATCATTCGCACCCTGGAAATATGGCATCATTATCTTGAAGGAGCGAAGTTCCAATTTGAGATTTGGAATGACCATGCAAACCTTTAATATTTTATGAAATCTCAAGATTTAAATCGTCGGCAAGCCTGATGGTATCAATGGTTGACACAGTTCAACTTTGTTTTTGTTTATAAGCCAGATGCTACAAACGTAAAAGCAAATGCATTAAGCTGTTGTGAGGATCATGCCTATGGAATTGAAGACAATAACAAGGGTATTGTCATGATCCTGCCAGAGTGGATATGAACTCAGACCCAAGTTGAAATCCATGATGAAGGCGAACAAATTCTTAAACTCATCAAAAGCAAAACGACACTGCTCAAAGAGAGTGAGGTTGCAGCCCTATGTAAAGAGCACAACGTGTGCCGGGTTGAAGAGATGCTATATTGGGAAGACAAGATCTATGTTCCTGATGACAATGACATAAAAATGAAGATTCTAAAGAACTGCCATGACTCTCCAGTCACTGGTCATCCAGGTCTCGCTAAGATACTTGGCCTTATTGAAAAAAGTTACTGGTGGCCCAAGATGGCTACATTTACTCACGACTAATTATCACATTGCAATCGATGTGCACATATGAAAACTGGAAATCAGCCGCCAGCTGGCAAACTAAAGCCACTTCCTGTTCCTAATGGATCATGGAAGGATATCGCTGTGGATTTTACTACAGATCTGTCCCTATGTCAGGGTTATGACTCAATCCTGGTGGTTGTAGACCACTTCTCAAAAGAAGTGATCTTTATTCCCACAATGAAGACAGTAACCGCACTAGACACAGCAAAACTTTATCTTTACCACATGTGGAAAAATCACAGTCTCTCATGTTCGATTGTATTGGACCATGGTCCGCAATTTGCCTCACAAGTGATGCGAGAAGTGTCCTCTAGATTGGGGATAATGACTAAATTATCCACTGCTTTCCACACACAAATGGATGGGCAAACAGAATGGATGAACTGAGATCTCCAGCAGTATCTTCAGTTATATTGTTCGGAAAAACAAGATAAATGGGTAAACTGGTTACCACTTGCCTGGTTCTCATATAACTCAAAAGTCCACACAACTTCAAAGAAAACACCCTTTGAAGTGTCATGGAACTACATCCCACATATGGGAATAGAACAATGTATTTCCACTCATGTGTCAGCCACTGAGCAATTTGCTGAGACAATGGCAGACACTCTCAAAGATACAAAAAAGAACTTATTAAAGGCTCAAGAGCAAATGAAAGCTCAAGCCAATAAACACCGGAGCAATGCTCCTATCTATTCAGTTGGTGACAAAGTTTGGCTCACCATAGAAAACTTGTGTTTGACACACACATCTAAAAAGCTTACAGAAAAGTTCATAGGATTTTTTTTGGTTCTTAAGATGATCAGAGATAATGTGGTATGCTTGAAGCTGCTGAAGATCTGAAAATTCACCCAGTCATGAATATCTCAAGGATAAAACCATATAAAGAAAGATTAACAGGACAACCAGTTACTAAACCCGGCCTGGTAGAGGTTACCGATGACAGAGATGTAAAATGGGAAGTTGACTTCATCATTGACTCTCATTTGAAGAGACATAAGTTGGAATACCTCGTTCACTGGAAAGGTTACGATGTCAAAGACCATACTTGCGAACCTATGGGAAACTTGAAGTCTGCGCAAGACGCTATTAAAGACTTTCATGCTCTTCAGCCCAATGCTCTGAGACAACTATCTATGACCTTTGCACAGTTCAAAGGCCTATTTAATCCTTACATCAACTACACAGAGGCTGGCCCATCCTCGATACCCTATAATCGCCTGGAATGCAATTCCTAGAGGGGGGTAGTGTAACAAAGTGACAATTTCTTTTCCTTATCTTATCTTGATCTTATCTTATCAAGCCACATGATTATCTAATCTCACAACATAGACATGGACTTGTAACTTTTCTCTTCATTTCTCTCGTGCTCACAGACACTTTTCTCTATTTAGTTATATTCACGTTCTCATGAAATCCAATCTTGTTCTCACATTAATTACCCTATGTTCTTCTTTTCATTTCCGCTCTATGCTTCCATTCTTTCCCACAGTTATTACCGTTATGCTTCTCTTTCACTCTGTCATATCCCATATTTCTTCCAAGTCTCTTTTCTGTTTCTCTGAACTCACTCTGAGTCTTTACAGCGAACTCCAATGCGATCTCGTGCGAGACACAACTCTGGAGTTTCAGAGTTCCATATATAGTATATCTTGTCTTTCGCTTCTGTATACTGCTTCTTCGTCCCAGTTTTGCTTCATAGACAACTCCGTACCTGTGCTCACTTACAAGCACAGCTCTGGTTACTACACCTCCAGCTCCACACTCCTTACCGATACACTGATTTTCTTAGTAATACGTTCTCCGCCTTCATATATAAACCCCCTCTGAGCTCATGTAATTCCTCAGTTTGAATATCATCTTAGAATTGTTCTCCTCACCTCTGATCCTCCGACTTGAACCTTGATGGTTCTCCTCTGACCACGCACTCAACTTAAGTGTTCACACTTAACGTCTTTATTCTTCCAATCTCCGAAATCCAGGACAGACTCCAACAAGGGTGCACCACATAAGGTGAAGCCGACGTCCCAAATCCCTTCATTAGTAACTCCAGAGTTCTGATCTTAACAGTATATTCAAACTCATACTTGTTGAGAGTCCCTAACTATGGCTATATGTACCCAATCCCAGACACGTGCCTTAGGTGCAGATTGCACCCCTTCCCCACATTACAATCTCCTAAGTGTCTTTGGAAGTAGTCGATGAGGCCCAGAACTTGTAGATCAATTCTGAAGCTTTTCTGCTCAACATACCCCTGCCAACTCTACTTTAGCTTTGCGCCCACCTCTGCAATCCCCAACTCTGGGTGCACACATTGAAGTCATTGATGACGACATCTCTACTCAGACAGATAATCGTTCGAGAGAACGTTCCCGCCGAACTCCCCCAAACAAGCCAGGACATCAGGAAGGTCCCAAAGGTGATCCCTCCGATGACGATCTGGATGAGGATCCTGAGGATGATGACCTCTTCCCCGATCCTGACGACAATGATGAAGAAAACATCCCCCGAGACGCTCTTGCACAATTAGCAAGCACCATCCAAGGTCTTGCCCGCTCTACTCATTGTCCGTCCTCCTCCAACTCTACCCCCCACACCAAAGTCCAAGAACCTGACTAGTTTGACAGAACCGAATCCTGAAAACTCTGGGTTTTCCTGGTGTAATGCGAATTAAACTTCCAAGATCATCCCAAGGCTTTTCGGACTGATCGCATCAAAGTAACCTTCACACAATCCTACCTCAAAGGCATGGCATTGGAGTGGTTTGAACCAGACTTACTCCTCATGGAAGATCAGAATCATCATCCGATCTGGATGGATAATTACAAAGAGTTCATTCTTGAGCTTCAAGTGAATTTTGGTCCACATTACCCCATCGGAGATGCAGAGCACCAGCTCAATCACCTGTCCATGAAGGACAGCCAATATATCAATAAGTATGTGGTCGAGTTCAATCGCATTGCTTCGCAAGTCTGCAACTATGGAGAAGGTGCCCTTTGGCACCACTTCTACAATGGTCTGCCAGATCATATTAAGGATGAGATCTCTCATGTTGGGAAACCCCTGACACTCTCTGAACTCTGTCACCTCACTCAGGCAATCAACGTGTGCTACTGGGAGCACAAGTCTGAGATCAATCACCAGGTGAAACTGACCCAATCCTCCACCCCTAAGAATAATGAGAAATCATCCACTCCTACATCCTCTTCCACTTCCTCCGCTTATCCTTCCAACTTCGGCAACAAGGATTCGAAGGGCAGAGGTGCTAACACCTCTGCCCCTCCAAAGCTGGATTTGTCATCGAAGTTAGGAAAAGACAGCAAGCTCACATTGGAAGAATGCAAACATTGTTTCAACAACAAGTTGTGCATATTCTGTGATCAGGGTGGCCACATGGCTAAGGAGTGCCCGAAGTCAACTTCCCGAGCTTCCAAGGGCTGTGCTGCTACTGTTACGCTTGGCCCGGATAGGGACGAGCGTAGACTCTAGGGTCAAGGGTTCTGGTAGCGAGACGGCTACCGGTGTTTCAAGGATTCAAGGAAGGAGAGGTCGTCTCCTTGATCGTAGGTTC